>VZTZ01035824.1:0-18652 GCA_013400955.1 Drymodes brunneopygia | reverse complement strand
CCCTGTTGAACAAAATTATGGGCAGCTGAGATGTCTTGACTGCATTCCCTTGAGCTGAGCCCTGCTGCCTTTGTGGTACCAGGCTCCACTGCAAGCAGTAAAGTTGACTTGAACCATTATTAAAATAATAGAGAGACCCCAGAGGATCTTTAGCCTGGAGATCTTTTATAATTACTACCTCTAAGGCTGTTACTACTCGATTTGAACCAGGGTTTCCCATGCTATCTGAGTCCTGGAGCAGACCTCAAATCTGTTCCCACAGGGCTATGAGTGCCATGTGACTTAATTGTCCTTGATATTTTTCTAGTCACGTCAAGGGTTTCCCTGGAAATGTTATATAGCTGAGAAAGAGTTTATTATTTGCTGTCAGGGGGCAAATAACACCAAGGCATCTCTGAAGACATCTATAACATATCTGTGTAATGTGAAGGTTAAAATAAATCAGTAAAAAGAGCCACTCTCTGGAGGGCAATATACTGTAAAATATTTCATCAGAAGGCCTGGATATTATTGCACTTGCAATTAATCTTCTTGGTTATAGCACAGCTTGTTTTCTCCTGCCACATTATCTCTGTTTTCAGCAGCCACTAGATGTCAGGGGGAAATTCTTCTGGCATTGTTTTTGAGAAAATTCCTGTGTAAGTTGGAAGCTGTTGAGTTTCTTCATTTGTTTGAGGTCCAAAGAAATGCCTGATAATGGTTGGAGATGCCTTAGTATCTCAGCTGTCCCCCAGCTTCTCCCCTTGGTTTGCAACGATGGATCACTTCATGCAGATGAAAAGACTTACCTCTGGCAAAATGATAGCCACAGCACTGACCATCTTCATCCACTGCATGCAAGTCTTGGATATTTTATTATTACTGCTCCTGAATTTCGCCTGTGTTTAAACACTGGCTTTTGGAGCATTTGTAACCCTTCTGTTATCAGATCATCATGTTGCAAGTATTCTGTGACTTGATTTTTATGACTGGAGTGAGGTGTTTTTGTTTGTAAGATGAGTGGTGGGGACAAGTCTTGCATAACAAATAGATGGCTTGCAAGGAGCCATGACACCAAATGGACTTTGGGAGCCAATGCTTGGGGAAGGTGATGGGAGAAGACACTTTGTGGGTGGTTCTTGCATGCAAGGAGGCCATCTTGGTGCAAATGTTCCCCTCCTATCACATGCACCATCAGCATGAACCTCCTCCCCAGGAAAGGTCAGGCTCTTTCACAAAAAGAATTCAGCAGAAAGGTGCCAGAGACCCACATGTCACTCCCTGTCTCCGAGAGTCACTGCAACACATTTTTTTTCACATAGGGGAAAGGGGGAATAAATGCAAACCATGAGTCCCATAAAAGGGAAACACTACTGAAATGTTTTCTTGTAAGTTCTCCTCCTCAGCTGTGATTTCCTGACTCTTGAGCAAGAGCTGATTGCTGTGATCAGCTCTGCCCCTCAAAGCAGTGACCTGCTAGAGAGAGCCAGTGCTCTTGTGAAGGGTTGTGTCTGGAAAGAGAATGCTTAAAGGTAAAAGGTTAACGTAGGAGGACAGAGAGAGGGTCTCTGACATTTGGAGATTATATAAATGCTCCTGCCTGTCACATCCCCTGGCAGCCCTCCCTGCCCTTAGAATGCCTTTGCTTTTTTAGCCTAGCCTGCTGCAAGTTCAAAGTGGCTTTTTCCCCTGTATTGGAGAACAAGTGGTTTGGGGAATCTTCTTCCTGGTTCACAGTGTATTTTGATTCATAAATTACCTCCTAATGTGCATGGCTTTTCCATGGGAGGTTGAGAATCATAAAATCATGGAATCATTTAGGTTGGAAAAGTCCTCTAAGACCACTTAGTCCAACCATTAACTCAGCACTGCCAAGCCCACCACTTAAACCATGTCCCAAAGTGCCACATTTACATGTCTTTTAAACCCCTTCAGGGATGGTGACTCCACTCCTGCCCTGGACAGCCTATGCCAGGGCTGAACAACTCTTTCAGGGAAGAAATTTTTCCTGATTTCCAATCTAAACCTCCCCTGGTGCAACATGAGGTTGTCTCTTCTACAGAGCGTATATATTTGAATCGATGCAATATGTAATAGTTCTGCTGTGATGGAGAGAGACTGCAGCCGTGGACATGGTGCTTGGAACCAGAGATGCTTTCTCAACACAAATTACAGGTGTGACCTATGTTTCTTTTGTGCCATGGTGTTTGTTGCAGGCAGGCATCCTGATGCATCTTGCCCCAGCCCAGGCAAGCCTCATCAGTATCCTTCATCTAGCTGAAGAGGTTTCAATGTATTCCAAAACTGTGAAATGCTGAAAATTTGGCAGCAAATGAAACAAAACAATTTTTGCTCTTTTCTCTTTTCTTTTTTACTGATCTTACTGGAATGTCCTCAGTAAGGACAAAATCTCATGTAAGTTTCTCACAGAAAGACTTTATACCTAACATTACTGAGAACAGGATACCTCCAGCCTCAGCCTGTTGAACTCAACCTTCTTCACCATAACCAGTGCTTGTAAATCCTGGTGCTTGGTAGTAGGATGTATGGGGGTGAACAAATTCCCTGTCCACCAGCACTGGTTTTGAAGACAAGACTCTTACTCTGCCTTCCATTGTGCTTTTCCTACCTGAGTGGTAGATCTACAGAGATCTCCTTTTTTATGAAGGTTATATAGCAGAGCCTGTGGAATTTCATTAATTTGGGCATCTTTAGGACAGAACTAAGCTCAAGACACCCCTTAGTCTAAATGTCTACACAAAGAACCATGCTGCCAGAAAAACCCACAGCAGAAATGAATTCAGGCTTTTTCAGTGTTTCACTTCTACCAACTTATCAGGTTTCCTTTGGAGCCAACCTAAGTTTCCTTTGCTGCAAATGATGCCAAGACAGGCATCACATTCCCTGTATGGCCTTTCTTCTTCTAGGCTGAGGAGACACTACTCCACCAGTCTTTCTTCTTAAGCAGTATTTTCTTCAGTCTCTTTTCATTCTTGTTCTCCTGTGACCTTTTCCTCAGCTTGCCCACATCTGACTGCCTTTTTTCACAGTGTTGATGGTGTTTAACAATGTTATGTCTCACAACATGCCTGGAGAAGAGACGACTGAGAGAGGATGTTACCAATTCTTTCGATTATCTGAAGGGCTGGTGTCAAGAGGATGGGGTCAGACTCTTTCCAGTGGTGCCCTGAGACAGGACAAGGGACAACAGGCGCAAAGTGCCGGAAGTTCCATCTGATTATGAGGAAAAATTTCTTCACTGTGTGAGTGACAGAGCACTGGTACAGGTTGCCCAAAGAGGGTGTGGAGTTTGCTCTGGAGATATTCAAAACTGTTAGGGACATAACCTTGTCCAGGTGAGCCTGATTTATCAGAGGGATTGGACTAGATGATCTCCAGAGGTCTGTTCCAACCCCTACCATTCTTCAGTTCTGTGATTATGTGATATCTATGGTTGAGTTAAGATGAATCTAAGATGAAAATGAGTGGACAAAGATGACTTTAAAAAAATCTTCTTTTCCTTAGACTGATCTAATTCATGTCTGTCATTCTCCTTTCTGGACTAAAGTGGCAAAATTTAGTTAAAGAGACTTTCAGCTTTTTTTTTTTCCCCTCACTTCTTTTTTTTGCCCAACTTCAGACAGAAGACTGTGATTGTGTCTGTTAACTGGCTTACATGGCACAGTTGATTTATTCCCCAAACATGAGATGCCTTCCCAGAGAATCAAAGATTTGTCTCATTGCTTGAATTTTCTGTACTTTTCCTGAAAACCAAATGAAAACCACAGTCCAGCAGAGACTGTTGTGACAAAATGAATTGAAGCAAAAGGTAATCGCCCACTGTTCTCCTGCAGAATTCCTTGACCAGTTGCAATTCATTCAAGAACAAATTTGACCGGCTGAATAGCTGTAATTTCAGAGCTATGCATATTCTCAGAGTCAGTTTCCCACATCTACTGCATGATACAGAGTGGGGAAAACTAAAGTTTGTAATGAGCTGCAAGTCAGCAGCCTGGGCTCTATCCTGCAGCTTCCAGCTGATAAGGTGTTTGCAAAGGAACGACTCACCTGCAGTAAACACTGTCCAGTTTCCAAAATGCTAATTTATACAGTCTTTGCTAAAGAATCTGGGGGCCAGGTGTCTCCTTTATCTCTGTTGGAAGACGTTTTACTTTGCCATAATCTTACCTTCAAAACTGTTTCCTCCCAAGAAATTTTCTTTGCATCCTTTACCCCAAGAGTTCTCTTTGTTATTATTTCCCTCTGGATAGAAGTTGTAGACCACCACCTTCAGCTGCACACTTATCCCTGTGTGTCTGAGGAACACACTCAGCACAGCCCTGTCCTTACAGGAGAAATTCCTCCATTGAGATGGATATTGAATCACACTCTGACCGAACTGCATTCTGGCAGATTCCATGCTACATCCAGAAATGTGAGAGTTAGTGTACAAGTGCCCTCTCATGGCAAATAGAGCAGGTATGGTTTGTCATCATTTTTTGGGAAATCCATTTGGTTTTGGGTTGTGATTTGTGTTTGGTTTCTACTCAAGACACCTAAAGAAGAGAGACAGCATCACCTTGAGTTCTTCGTGTTGACCCACTCCAAATTATTCTTCAAGGCACTCAGAGGATGTGGGGTTGGCTTGCCTCAACCACACACAACTGGGAACTGGAAGGCTCAGGGAGGAAAACATGACTTCTGGGGTCCAGAGTTAAAAGTCTTGCATCAGGGTGGTAAGTGGGAACCTGGCTCTTGGGAACAGGAAGCCAATAGTTAGCTCTCACAGTTCGGAATTTCCTTTGCTCCAGGTAGACTTGATGGGAATGAGGTGTTTGTAGCTGCAGAGCAGAAACCAGACTAGGGCAACCCTCCTGCCTGAAACCATAAGACATTTAAAAATAACAGCCCCAGATGGACATACCCCTTTGGATCCATGTCAACCATCCGAAAAGGAGCAACAGAAGTGCCTCAGATATTTGCTATGGAATCCATCACCATCTCCCTGACACCTGTTAGGCCAATTCCTGTGCTTTGACTAAACCCTCATGCCCCATCTGAGCTTGGGAGGTGGGAATCAAATCACATTGGTCTCAGGGGTCTTGACAGAGAGAACATACCTTGGTTTCTTCTCTCTTTTACAGTCCCATCCCTATTCTATGATCTATTATCATTCCAGCTCTGCTGTGATTTCTGTGTCCCAGTGCTGCAGGATGGATGTATCCAGGGTGA
The DNA here is from genome assembly GCA_013400955.1 of Drymodes brunneopygia. Classification (NCBI taxonomy): domain Eukaryota; kingdom Metazoa; phylum Chordata; class Aves; order Passeriformes; family Petroicidae; genus Drymodes; species Drymodes brunneopygia. The sequence goes on along the minus strand of VZTZ01035824.1, from coordinate 13,441 downwards.
TTTACCCTGAATGACCAGTAATAATTTCACTTATCTAAAGCCAAATTTTGGTTCCAGTGTGCAAACGCTTTGGCTGAGACTCTGTAATCCTTATGACTGATATAACCTGTATTTGCATCACTGCTTATTTTAATTTACCTAAGTTGCAGCTACCCTCACAGCCCATTTCTCCTTGCACCCACTCAGTCCTCACCACCATGATCATCTTCACGAGAATTTCTTTTCTAAGTGAATTTTAGGTTGAAGTCATCTGGCCTGTTTCCTACTTGGCTCCCTAAGAAAGCACAGCTTATATGACCATGTTCTGCACATGCCTGTGTCTGTCTCTTTATCTCTTCAAAAAACAATTAAGGATGTGTTGTGGTTTAACACTGGCCAAATGCCAGGCACCCACTCACTCTCAAAGTCACTCACTCACTCTCCCCTGCAACAGCTGGGCAGAGGAGAGAAAAAATTAACAAAGGGTTCATGAGTTGAGATAAGGACTGGGAAAAACACTCCAAGAGCAAAACAGGCTTGACTTAGAGATACAAAGTGAATTTATTACTAACAAAATCAGAGGAGGATAATGAGAAGTAATAAGCCCTTAAAAATACCTTTTTTCTCTCAGCCCCTCCTTCCTTCCTACTGACAGTGCAGGGAGACAGGGCATAGGGGTTTTGGTCAGTTCATCAGCTGAGGTTTTCTTCCACTTCTCAGGGAGAGAAATCCTTCCCCCGCTATGCCATGGGGTCCCTCCCACGGGAGACAGTTCTTTGTGAACTTCTTCAGCGTGGTTCCAATCTCACAAGCAGCAGTCCTCCCAAAACTGCTGTGAGTCCCTCCCACAGGCAAACAGTCCTCCCAAAACTGCTGTGGTTTAGGTCACTCTTCCATGGGGTGCAGGTCTCCAAGGACAAGCTGTTCCAGCTTGAAAGCAGGGGCCCCTCTCTCCACTGGGTCTCCCAATGGATCACAGCCTCCTCCAGGCATTCACTCGCTCCAGCCTGAGCAGCTCCCCCATGGGCTGTGGGTGGATCTCTGCATCCCCCATGGATCCCCATGGGCTGTGGGTGGATCTCTGCATCCCCTGTGGATCCCCACGGGCTTTGGGTGGATCTCTGCATCCCCCATGGATCTCCACAGGCTGCAGGGGCACAGCTGCCTCACCACTGTCATCCCCACAGCCTGCAGAGGAATCTCAGCTCTGGCACCTGGAGCACCTCCTGCCCCTCCTTCTGCACTGACCTTGGTGTATCCATGTTGTTTTCCCTCACATGTTCTCACCTCCTCTTCTCTGACTAGGAAAAAAACCTGTGCCCCCATTTATTTTGATTTTCTTCTCAAATATGTTATCACAAAGGCATTACCAATCATCTCTGATTGGCCCAGGCTTGGCCAGCAGCATGTCCATCGTCAGAGCCATCAGGAAGTGGCTCTGCTGGACATGGTGGAAGCTTCCAGCAGTTTCTCACAGAAGCCACCTCTGTGCCCCACCCCTGCTACCAAAAACCAGGCCGTGCAAAACCAACATAGGATGTCAGCCAGTTTAAGCCAAAGAGACAGGGAATTTCTAATATGTTTTGTGAGTCAAGCAAAGAAGTGAAAAAAATGCTGTTAATGGGCTGCAGGGTGAGCATAACCCTTTCCACACTTCAGAAAATCCAAGTTGTGGGGAGTCAGGGTCCTTCAGTTCCACCCTCATGGGAATGACTTGCATCATTTGTACAATTTGCTGTTCAAACATTACAGCATCTCAGTGACGCAACCTACTAACACTGAAGTAAACAGAGACAGGATACAGATATTTCAAGGGTAAATATAAAAATGTTCCCCAACTATCTTTTATATCTAGTGTAAAGTCACTGGGCAGATTTTGAAAATTATTATTATTATTATTAAAAAACTGTCTGTCATGGCAGTCTATCCTGGAGTAATCCAAAATGTTACTGTATTCCATATCTATCTGTGCCTAAAAATCGTTACTGTTTCTCTAAGACCTTGCTGCTGGGAAGCTGGGAAGGGCTGGGTACTATCATGGGTGCTTTTAAAGTCTGCTGGAGCAGACAGCAGCCCCTCTTTTGCCACATCATTTTTGCTTTGCTGGCTGTTTGGTCTTTGTTTAAGCAGAAGCTTTTCCCTTTTAGGGTTCTCTTTTTGNGCAAAGAAGTGAAAAAAATGCTGTTAATGGGCTGCAGGGTGAGCATAACCCTTTCCACACTTCAGAAAATCCAAGTTGTGGGGAGTCAGGGTCCTTCAGTTCCACCCTCATGGGAATGACTTGCATCATTTGTACAATTTGCTGTTCAAACATTACAGCATCTCAGTGACGCAACCTACTAACACTGAAGTAAACAGAGACAGGATACAGATATTTCAAGGGTAAATATAAAAATGTTCCCCAACTATCTTTTATATCTAGTGTAAAGTCACTGGGCAGATTTTGAAAATTATTATTATTATTATTAAAAAACTGTCTGTCATGGCAGTCTATCCTGGAGTAATCCAAAATGTTACTGTATTCCATATCTATCTGTGCCTAAAAATCGTTACTGTTTCTCTAAGACCTTGCTGCTGGGAAGCTGGGAAGGGCTGGGTACTATCATGGGTGCTTTTAAAGTCTGCTGGAGCAGACAGCAGCCCCTCTTTTGCCACATCATTTTTGCTTTGCTGGCTGTTTGGTCTTTGTTTAAGCAGAAGCTTTTCCCTTTTAGGGTTCTCTTTTTGTTTTTCCATCTTGTCTCAAAGACACTGCAGTTAGTGTGTCTGAACTGCCTTAAGGGAAATTTCTGCAGCTGCCAACCTGCAGTCACGCTGACAGTAGCAGAGTGGCCCTGCCCTGGTCTGAGCCGCTGGTGGCCCAGCCAAAGAGAGGAAACATGGAAGCGGAGTCTCTCTTTCATGGCAGCTTTCTCTGAAGGCAGGAGCTCTGCCTGGAAGGTGGTTGTTTTGTGTTTCCGACTGTAGCCAGCCATGACTGACTGCGTTTTGTAATTAGAAACTGTCTCAAAATGAATTTGTAAATTCTGCCAGCAGCAAGGAAAAAAGCCAGGGAGTTCCTGTGGTCAGGCCACCCTGTGCTGGCAGAGACAGACTGGTCCTTCTTCCCCCTCACACCACAGCTGTGGTGCAGAGCACAGCAGGAGCATTTGCAGAGCCAGGGAAGGGCAGGAGGAAGCATCAGCAGTGGTGTGGACCCCCACATGAGCCAGCAAGTTTTCATCTGCCTCCAGAACTGCTCTGTAGGCTCCTGCCTTCCTGGTAGGGCTTTGTGGTATTGTTGGACATGAAAGAAATATGTAGATTTTTTAGCAGTAGTTTAGGACTATTTAGGCAGGACCAGAAAAAGGGGCCTGCCTTATTTTATTTTTTTATATTTATATATTTTTTAAGATAATCGTGGATTGGTTAAAGCGGTTACTACTTTTATAATTTTATGGGATAGTGACATAGTTTATCTTTCTCCACTTTAGGAGAAAGGAATGAAAATAATTTAGAAGTTTAAAATAATTTAGGTTGGTTATAAATATAAGGATTATGTTTATAGAAAATGTATGAGAAATTTTACTACAGAAGTAAAACCATAAAACACTACAAAAATCAAAACAACAGGGCTTGTCACCATCTTGTCTCTTTGTTCCTGGGGATACATGGTCGTCTGGAGGGTGCCATTTTGGAAAGGAAGGTGTGACATCATCTTCCCTTTGTCCTCCAAGCCCTATGGTGTGTCAACACCTCGGGAAAGGGCATTTCCAATATTTTGAGTCTCTTTGTTCCCATGGAGTTAATGAGATTTAGTAGTTTGGTATGTAGCAGTTATTTACTTCTGGTTTTTACCTGTGACTGTTCTGTTTGTTAGTAAAGTGTGATTTTTTTCACTTAGATCTACACATAGTTGTTCCTTATTGGTGGAAAGGGCTTGGTTGAACGTATAAAGGGAGATAACTCATTCCAGAGTGTTGTCCTTTTAAATTGTCTTAAACCAGGGCACAAACATAAAAGAGATATCATGTTTGTTGCTCATTTCTTGGGCTGCGCTGCACATGTTTGAGAGTGAACAGATCCTGACAAAAAAGAATTTCCAGTTCACTTAGACTGATAAATTGGCATTTCCCCACAGAGACTCCTGTTACATGTTTTAGCTTAAAGAGAGTGGGAATCATGAAAAAGATGTTTTCCATGACCAGCATGTAGCACAAAGAGTGCCCATCCCAGTAGGGATGTTTGCCTGGGGGTCGTGGCAGCCTTCTCAGGGCTGCATGGTTTTCATACTAAAATAGAAGTCTTTTCTCTGTCAGGCAAGGGTGTGGGAAGGGATAATGAAGAGGGAATCTATGATCTTCCATGCCCATGCTGAAAGCAGAAATAAGGAATGATTTGTCCCTGCGGTCTCTGGAAAGGATGCATCCCTCACACTAGCCCTGGTAATGAGCATCCCATGTTTTTTCCGACTTGTCCTCATTTAAAAGACAGATGTCTGCCAAGGAAGGTAGGAACCTTCCTGGAATGGAAAAGATGACCGCCTCCCTCCAAATTATTATAACTTTGAAATTATGGGACTTTCAGGCAAAGATATGGGAAAAGGAATAACAGTTCTTTACTAGAATATATATATATATATATATGTAAAAACAACAATAACAGCAACAACAAAAACCCAGAAAACCCAATAAGAGCCTTTTTCTCACCCTTGCCTGTCAAACAATTTCCCCTAGTTATGATCATAACCAACAGGGGGCACTGTTTGCCCTGGCAAGCCAACAGCTGCAGTTACTCCCCCACGGCTGCAGGGGCGCTGTTGGCTCCTGTTGAGGCAGACAGGCTGCAGTTACTCTCCCATGGCTGCAGGGGTGCTGTTGGCTCAGGGTGAGGCAGACAGGCTGCAGTGACTCCCCCACGGCTGCAGGGGGTGCTGTTGGCTCAGGGTGATGCAGAGGGTGACCAAAGCAAGCACTGAGCCTCCCTAGGGGGTAATGGTGGCCCCAGGAGGAAAGAGAAGATGGAGAGTTGGAGGTATTTTGGTTTTCCCCTGTCTCTCACATGTCTTATGTGATGTCCTGGCAATGGCAGCAGCAGCTGGGGCTCCTGTAAGCAGCTGAGAGGTGCTTCCTCCGGAGGGAGGGAGGAGGTGGGGGCCCAGGTTTCCCCTGCAGTACCCATGCAGATGGTGAAGATCTCTCTCCCAACAACGTTGGGTCTTGAAAGGTTCCAGTCCAACAGCCACTCTTGCGAGCAAAGAGTGCTGGTAAGTCCATGGTAAGGAGAAACAGTGAAGGAAAACTCAGCAGTAGCAGCGAGTCCTCTGGGCAGCAGGAGTCCAGCACCGAAACCACAACCATCTGCCCTCCAAGCTGGGCAAAGACTCCCTTGCCCCCAGCTAAGAGACTGCTGAAACCACACTGTTTCCCTTCTGCCTCTAGAACCATTCCAGTGGAATTCCAAGACACCCAGCCATGTCTTTTGTCTCTTAAATACCATCCATTCATCATCTCCTGGGCAACAAATGGGAAGAAAATTCCCTAGGAAAAAAAAATATTAAAAGCCTAACCCATAACACTGCTGAATCCCTGAGCTATCTCAGTTGATTCAGCCTGACATGAGTTCAATAGGGCATCACAAAAAATACTTACACTGGCATTATATTATGTATCCCATGGAGTCTTTTCCACATGATCCATGTTGGGGGCCTAGCCGTGGCTGCACGCTATGATCATCATTTGCATGTGGTGACATCCCTACTGAAGCTGATGGGATTAGTCACCTCCAGTCCCATGCCAGGCCAGCATTTGTGGTCTCTCTCCATTGCTGTGCTGGCTAGTGTGCATTAATTAGGGCTCAGATTTACCCTCAGACATTGCAGAATGTGAAGGAAAATTGCACCTCTATTGTGGTGGAAGGATGGAAATTTGTGGTCTACAACGAGCCCTAGGTTAAGAGAATGAACAGCAGTTCTGAGGCAATGACAGACACAGGAAAAGGCTTTGGCTACATAAATGGCCATTTTTCAGCTCAGTGAAAGGAATAATTAACATCTCTCATATCTTAGGGACAGTGGAGCAAGGTAGTTGAAACAATGAAACACCCAGCAAGCCAGTAAGGTTTCTGCTGCTTTCTTCCCAGTCAAGGATACCATTCTACTGGCAATATATTATTCATGTGGCTTTTAGAAAATCTTAATATTCCTCCCCACAAGCAAAACTGTACCAGAAAGATGATTCAACTCTGTCCACATCTGCTCATTTCAGCAGTTCTGCTTGATTTTTTCAAACTGGTTCTATCTCACCTTTCTCATTTTCTCCAGCTAATGGAGTTGTTTTAGAGATATAGACTAAGGGAAACACATCTTTTGGGGCTTGTGTGCAGACCTAGGGGTAGACTGAACTAAATGACCTTGGAGGTCTTTTCCAACCTTAATGATTCTATGATTGAAGAAACTGCTTCTTTTGTTTGATTGTTCACATATTTGATATTTGTATTTGCTACTGTCTTGGCTGGAAAGGCAGGTGTCTGCTAAGGAAGGCAGGAGCCTCCTTTGGAATGGAAAATGTAAACCCTTTCCATCCAAATTATTATAATTTCGAAATCAAGGGGCTCTCAGGCAAAGACATAAGAATAGGAATAGCAGTTCTTTACTGGTATGTCTAATAAAGCAAACAAACACAACAGCTCGGTCATTAACTACAAACAGAACCCAAACCCAGTGGCAGACTGCTCAGCTTCAGGCACCTTTCCCTTTTGGTGCAGTTCCAGTCACAGCCGGCAGGGGTTGCCAGTAGCTCTCGGTGGGCAGGGCGGGTTCCCCGTGGCAGCAGGGGGCGCTCCAGGTGTGATGGTCCCCCGCAGCAGCAGGGGGCGCTCCGGGTGCGATGGTTCCCCCGCAGCTGCAGGGGGCGCTCTGGGTGCGATGGTTCCTCCATGGCTGCAGGGGGCGCTCTGGGTGCGATGATTCCCCTGCAGCTGCAGGGGGAGCTCCAGGTGCGAGGGTCCCCCGCGGCAGCAGGGGGCACTTCGGGTGTGATGGTTCCCCCGCAGCTGCAGGGGGCGCTCTGGCGCAAGCCCAGGTAGCGCACGGTAATGGCGGCTGTGCCCGGGGCAGGGAGGGATGGAGGAGAGGCTTTGCTTCGCAAACCCTCAGGGCAGCTGATGTTGGTGCCCCACCCCAGCAGGACCCTCAGGAACAGCGAGCTGGAACAGCACGACTTCGCGGCAGGTGGGGGATGCGAGGCTGCAGCGTAGAAAAACTCAGAGCGGTGCTGAGGGAGCAGGGAGGGACGGGGCAGTGGCAGCTCGGCTCCCGGCAGGGCAGGGGGAGAGAGGACTCACAGCAGAAAGAAAAAAAACAGCTCTGCGCTGGGCTCCTGCAGTGGCAGCGAATTTCCTTCCCCAAGCAGCAGCTCCGATCATCTTGCTCCGAATTCCAGAGAGAGAGAGAGAGAGAGCAGCTGCCCCAGCCTTGGCTTTTACCAGCCCCATTCTCACATTATCTCTGCCCTCTGAGAGAAACTCCATTCTCCTGAGCTTGGCCACCTTCTTTTTTTCTCTTAAGTATCCAGCTATTAAAATTCCTCAGCAACTTATAGGAAAAAAAATTCCTTAAGAAAAAATAAAGGGAAGAAAACCAAACCCCAACAGCTATAAAGAGTCAACATCCTACCAAAAAAAAAAAAAAAAAAAGAATTAGCTTTTTTCCCTGTTTTTCCCTATGGGGTGAAATGATCCATTTGAACACCCCAGATACTAGCAGCCTCTCAACAGCATTGTATGGAGATGTTTTCCTGGTGGATCAGCAGCTAGCGTATTTCAAGAGCAGAAGAAAGAGTTAAATATATTGAAATATCCCAAAAAAAGGAGTAAATACATGTGGAATCTCATGAGATTTGAGAATTCTACCTTTGTCAGGGACTGAAATGGTTCATGTCTTCATTATTACGAAGGAGTTTTGCCCATTATAGTGAAAACTGTATAAAGAAGCTACAACCACAGAAGCCACCCCTCCTTGAAAATGCCTGACTGGAACTTAGGACTGTGAGTTAAGCTGCCTAGATAAAATAAAGGGGACACTATTGTTCAATCATCTCAGGTCTAGGGAGAAACAAACAAGGCTGAGGGAAAGGAAGGCATCCACAAGAAAGCCAAACACAGCAGCTGTGCTGAGAATCATCTCTGGCTGAGTTTAGGGTGGGGGAGACCACAGCCCACAGAGGCCAGGTGTACACAGACTCCCCCACAACTGCAGGACGGAGGAGGAGGTTTCGGGTGTAACCTCTGGTCAGAGGCAGTGAACACCCATCCTCCCTTGCACAAACCAGCCCAGCTGTGAAACCCCATCACCACAGGCCACATCCATGGGACATTCACGTGAGAGGCAGCTGAGAGGATGTCATAATCCATCAAAGTGCTCCCTAGACTCTTTCCTGAGGCCTTGCACCACAGCACCGCACATGAAGCAAAGTGATGCAACAGATCCAGAGTCTGCTGCAAGAGACTGTGTCAAACTGCCCCCCTTGGGTTAGGGGGGCAGGTACCTGGGCTGAGCATGTATTAATCCATTGGATTCTATGATTCTTGGGGGACAGGTACCTGGGCTGAGCTGATATTAGTCCATTGGATTCTATGATTCCTGGGGGACCCTCACCACCAAGAAGACCAGCTGGAGAGGATCAACAGAACACCACTGGGATGCACAGAGTGGTGATATTTTCTTTATTCTGTCTCTGTCACTCTCTTTCTGTCCCCCCACTTATTTTCTATTTCTTTCTCTCTCTCTCTCTATCTCTCTCATGTTTACTATCAAATAAAATCCATTCTATTGACTTTGGCATATGGTCTTGTTTGCACCTTAATTTGGGCGGAGGCATCTCTAATAACTTTAAAAACCGGACCGTGACACCCTTGTCAACACACATGACACAAATCTTTCCTGTCCCTCTGTGAAGCAGGCATGACTTAGACACCATTTCTGGGGCAGGACCCAAAAAGCTTGGCATGCTCCAAGAGGAAAAAGAAAGCAGGACATACAGATTTGCTCAGCTACAAAGAATTGACTGGAAATATAAGAGTTCAAATGAAGTCTCCAGCAGGAGAAATAAGCCAGGCCATCATAATGAACAGGAGGAGATACAAGTGCAAATTCATTCCAGTGTTGTCCTGCTAGACTCCTGCAATAAAGCTGGGGTCGGCAGAGGAGTAGGGTATAGGAAGAGTTTAGGTCTCCTGGGGAGGGAGGTGCTGGCAGAATGAGATTAAAATGGCCCCGACTTGTAAAGGGGAAGTGGAAGAGCAAGAGGAGATATTATAAACCTCCAATGTCATCCAAGGAGGCACTTAGGACTTGGTCAATCTGTGTCAATCAGCATGAGGAACTCCATTTCTCTGCAAGGATTGATGTATTTTGAGAAATCATAGAATTAGAGAATGGTTTGGGTTAGAACAGATCTTTTAAAAGTCATCTAGTTGAACTCTGCTGCCATGGGCAGGAACACCTCTGCACTAGACCAGGTTGCTCCAAGCCCTGTTCAACCTGACCTTGAACACTTACAGGGATGGGGCAGCTACAACTTCTCTGGGCAGCCTGTGCCAGGGCCTGACCACCCTCACTGTAAAAAACTTCTTCCTTATAGCTCAGTTTGTATCAATGAGTAGCAATGAACCATTGTCTAAATGGATTTCTGTTTTCTGTTTTGGGGTCTCCACCATCTGCTACCTATGAACCCTGCTGAAGGTTTTACAATGTCTAGGATGTTCACAGCTTCTCCTGTGTAGATCTTCTAGGGTCTAATAAGGACAGAAACCATATACGGGTCTTTCCTCAGTGGGCACATTTATACTGTTTCCCTATTTTTCCCTCCCTCCTTCAGAAAATATGTTGAAACTCAAGTATTTCTGAGACCGCTGATTTTCAGTCACATTTGCTAGAAATTTGTAGAGGGGGTCAAGAAATGCTAGAGGAAAAGCAGACAGTCTGTCAGACAGATATGTACTGCTTCTCACATGCTTCAAGATCAACTGCACAAACTTCATCTTCTTAGGATGCAACAAATCACTCCCACCTTCATCAAACTCTGGCAGCAAAGAAAAATTGCAGCCCTCAGTATTTCTCAGTAGTGTAGTTATGTACTTACATTTTTCCTATGTAGTATCCTATTTCTGCAGAAGAAGGAGTTAAAGCTTACAGCACTGATTTTCTGTAATTTATTTTGTGCTGGCTTCAGGGTGGTGATTCCTATGAAAAAAAATAGCATAAATGACTACAAATTGCAAATGATGTGGCTAGGAGATGCTGTGGATGCCTCTAATCTCTGCTGTGACAGCCAGGGGAAAATACAGAGCCTCATTCCACCTACATAGAGGTGTAGTATCTCTGTGTGTCCCCAAGTACTACTGGTTGTATCATGACGGCAAGACAGTTTTATGGGTGTTGGATTTCACCAGCTTAAACACCTGGGAAGGTCAGGGTGCTTGGTCTGTGACCTGTCCCATGAATGGGAAAAGTTTCGGGGAACTGCTCTGCCAACAAGCTCACTGGACATTGGCCACTGGCAACAGGCAAGGTTAAAAACCAGCCACCTGCTTCAGTTTTCTTTTGTGTCTGAAATGAGTGTAAAATTGTCAGTAGGGCTTCTCTGTGCTCTTCAATTTCTTTTTATGACAGAGCCACCATCACTGGGCCGTTTTTGCCCAAGGAAGAGTGGGTGCAGGGGGATCAGAATAGCCCCTGAAATTCCATATTTAGTAAAAACCAGTGGGGGAAGATTTTAATTTTTCACTCTCAAGTAATTCTCCTCCTGTATGCAAACCAACCTGTGCCCCCTTCTCCTTTTTTTTTCCTCCTGTGGGCAAAGCCTCTTCAGCCAGAGACACCCATCAGCCATCTTATATTGCTTGATTTAGAGTGAGTAGTAATGGGTCATTGCATCCCGTGGAGAAGATTGTCCGTTCCTCTTGCACCTCCATCTCTTCCTCACAGTCCCCTGAAGAAACAACTTTGAAGAAACTCCTGGCATGTGCAGACTCATCTTTGAGAGGCAGACTCATATTTTGGGGCTGCATCCCAGCAGGTCAGTTTGTTGTTCAGTCCATAAATCCATGTGAACTGCAACATGACAACCCCATCACAATATTTGTGATGTCCTCAGTGTCTTACATTACACTAACATCAATGCTTCAGAGTTGCACAGAGAGAGTGGAGGTTATGCATTGCTATCTATAGGTCAGAAAACATAACAATAGGAATTTTTCCTTTATTAATGGAAAGCCCAACTTCAAGTTAACAGTCTGTGTCATTGTAGTCAGAGCTCGGAAAGGGAGGACTATCAAGGCTTTGATGCAAATGGATTGGTGTTCATGGGTCTTTGCTCACTCAGGTATTACCATTGCTACTGGACCAAGGCATGGGCCATCCCTCATGAGTGGGCCTCGTCCTTGGAATTGGAAAGAATATCTGTTAGTTCCCACCAATCTCTGTGGAAACCAGCTTCACAGCTCATAACTGTTTAATAAAGGTCTTATTGTCACAAACTGGTACTGACCTACTGCTCAGTTCAGAATGTTCCAGGTGTGGACACTTGGCCCCTGCCAGCATAAAGGACTCATAAATCTGTAGGTTTGAGACGCAGGGTGTGATTCAGACATGTAAACTTGGATGCCTCTGTGATGTTTGGTCTGCCTTTGTTCTTGATGGAGATCTATGTAGTCAACCACTCCTGCAGATTATTTTGTTTAACCCAGTTTATTTAATCCAACCGGTTAAATGCAAGCTTCAGCGCCTAGAGTATGCCTGGAGTCTCTAAGATACCCAAATGACCCTGAAAATGCAATGAAATTTATATGAAACACTATTGCCCTTCTGCAGTGCCATCTGGAGCTTGGATCAGGTGCTCTAACGTGGGGTGGTGGTGGATGATGAACCGATGCCGCGTTCTTCCCAAAGCGTCTCTTGTGGAGTCGCTCTGGTGGTGCCACCCAAGCACCCACACAAGCACACAGTCCAGCCCTGCAGGTGGACACAAGCAGCCACTCACACCCAAAGTCTCTTGTGTCTCTGGAAATGAAGAGGCAGGAGAGGTTCTTTGTGTAGAATTCCAAGGGGTTTATTAGATCCACACTCACAGGGTATCAGGGACAAAGAACTGAGAACAGAGGAGGCTACATGGGTTTTATACTCAGGGGGACAAGGGGCGGGCAGCGCATCAATAACCAATAATCTGAGGGCTAGGGGGTGGAGACAACGTTGAGTGCCAATGGGAGAGGGGAGGGGAGGGGTGAGAGAACCAGGGACTAATGGGGCATTGAGGAAAGAACTTACTGGAACACATACATAGGCAGGATAAAAGGGGTGGAGGCTAAGAGGCCAACCAACTGGGGAAGATTAACATAACCGAGGGAGGTCTGATGGAGAGAAACCATTAGCAGCAACACAGAGGGTGTTGCTCCCAATGTGGACTCAACCCCCACAACAGTGCTCTTTGGGTATGTCGAATGATCAAACACCTCTGCTGGGCAATGGTGTCCTGCTTCAGGTGAACAGGTCTCCAAGTTCTGCAGTCTGTTTCACTGTCCTCTGCCACAATGGAATCTCAGGCACCCCCATGCATTTGGTGACACCTTCATAAAGGCACTTCATGCTAAAGTTTCTCCATACATAACTTCCATGGTTGCCTCTGCATCTGATGTCATTTCCACTCCCCGCTCCTATGCAGGAGGTATGGATTGGTCTAAAGGACAGATGTTCTCTAATCTCAGTCCTGTCTTTTCTGCAAAACGTAGGAGTTTTCTGCCCAAATTTAGGTGTCTTTAATATTTTCATCTGAGTTCAGCACCTAAATCACTGCTACACTCCATGGGAAGGACCAGACTTACCCTACCATCATTCATCCAAGACAGGGAAAACCACTGGGTCAGATGATCTGTGCTTCAGACCAGCCTCTTCTTTGCTCTATAGCAGATTCCAGACACCTAGCTCAATATCAAGGGTTCATCTACCTGCTTGTAGGCATCTAGTGCCAGCTGATGGTGCAGAGCATTCTCCTTGGTCTCCAGCTTCCAACAGAGGGGAACATTTGTGTCTTGTACGTCTAGGGTGATGCCTGTAATCTCTAAGTATTTATAAATGTCCCATGCATTGATCTGACTACATTTCCATTATGATTTCTTTGCTTCTTTTTCTAGTATCTTCCATTTATTCCCTGTATTGTCACTTGAGTTAGCCCTGATGGAGGAACAAAAGAAAACATTGCTGCACTGCCCCTCAACTTGAGCACAGGCTAACCACAGACTTAGACCTCCATTTTCACTTTTTTCCATCATTCCCAAGTGGCAAAGGCGAATAAATGGAAGGACTCTTGGCTGTTACTCTGGCCCCTTGTCACAGCCTCCTGGAAACAATGTAACCTCTATTTCCTTATCTGTCACATAGCAAAGATAGTGCAGCTTTGCCTGGGGTTTGTGTCTTGGTTTAAAAGAC
>VZTZ01035776.1:0-27886 GCA_013400955.1 Drymodes brunneopygia | reverse complement strand
CCCTCCTTTTCCCTTTCCATGGGTGAGTATTCCTTGCCTTTAATGCCAGTGGCTAAGCAAATTGATGCCTGGCACTGTGGGCCTACTGATTGATCACTGCCTTTTTACTGGAGATGCTGCAATTGCTGGAGGTGGGAGGATAGTCCTCTCTTAGGATGTGATCTGATGATCCTTTTCTTATCTGTGACTCCCAAGTGTGCACCTCCCCAGATATTCTGAGTACTCTTCTGCTAAACAGAGCTCAGATTAGAAAGGGTACTGGGTATAGGTCAGAGACACAGAGCAGCTTGATACTGACAGATGTTAGGAACACAAAACTTGAAAGGGAGAGGGTTACAGCGTGGCAGATCCTGGCTGGGTTTCCCTAGAGGAACTCCCAATCCTTCCCATGTTTAGTCTTTACTTTGATGAATGAACAGACAACATTATATGTGTGAAGCAATTTTCTTTCTGTTATGTGGATAAGTTTCTGCTTGGGGAGGCTCAACAACTTGCATGAAAGAAAAAGCTGCCGAGAGTAAAGATGGAAACAAGGAGGGCAAAGTAGATCAAGTGGGAGCTCTTCCCTTTGACACAGACACCTGAAGAAGTGGCCCAGTCTCTCTGTATCTTACAAGCCTCTGTAACACAGAGGGGTTCCTAAAGAGGAGCCATTGTGTGTCCCTCCAGCCTTCTTGGGCAATGGTTACAATGGAGCAATTCATAAACTGGCCTATCTCTGCACAGGCCAGGAACAAGAGGGAGCAAAAATCAAGGAGTGGAAGGCAGAAAAGTTCAATTTCTGGTATCTGTACAGACTAGAAATGAATCATGAGGCAGACACAGCTCCAGCTGTAGCCTATGTATTGACTGCTTTATATCATGAACTTCACCTTGTGGTGGCAGGAGTATCCTGATATTTCCTTTGGAACAGTTATGGAAGTCTTCACACTCTCAGGCTAGAGTGATGCAGTGTTCTTTGTACAAAGATTAGCATAGAAGCTATTCACAAAAATGGCAGCTAGCCCAGAGCAAATTGGTGTTATGGGTCTGGAGTGCATCTGGGACTTGGCACATCAGTGCTTGTGTCTGTGAAATAGTTGTGTGCCAGGGTGCCACTAATGGTGGGGTCACAAGCGGGTGCATCACTGGGACTACATTGTACCTGTAGGTGTCAAAGCCAGCTGGAAGCTGAAATGAGGTATCAGTGTTTTCAGCCTGTTCATGGTGTTGGTTTCCAACTGGACTGATTTCATGTTCTGAACATTTTCAGCAGAGCTGTGATCCTCAGTGCAATAGCACCCACGTGTCCTTTTATGCTCTGTGAAAATGACTGTATGTGTAAGAAACAGTCAGCTGTAAATAACTTTAGGTGTGAAGGAGTGCAGGTGGGTCTCCAACAGGCAGAAAGGACAGTGCAGAGTACTGGAGGGATAGAAGCCAGGATGTCTAGGTCCCAGTCTCAGATCTGATTGTGATATTTCTCTGTTTTTTCAAATAACTATGACTACATGCTTGTCTAATAGTCTAAGAACATCAGTCATACAAAAAAATATTGCTAAAAATACGTTGTTCTGTGAAAATCTGGTTTTAGTTAACATTACAGCTCTGCAAAACAATCTAATGAAACAAACTAATAGCCACATTGGGCTAGTGATGCCTGGCTTTCTGCAATTCTCTCAAAATTGACAAGGTTCTCGGAAGTGTGATAAGATTGTAATAGCTTTCAAAGGTGTTCTCATGGTGGGAGCATTTATAACAGTGTTCTCTCCCACGGAGTCTCTGGTATCCCCTAAGTCCCAAGCTCACACTGCAGTTTTACTTCAGCACAGGATGGATGCACTTGGCAGGTTTTCTCTCTTATACCCAGTCACTGATTTTTTTTTTCTGAACTTCTAGAAGCTGCATCGTTTGGGGACAAAACCCCCTCTTCAATTTGGTTTAAACTGGCCAGCAGAATCAAAGTTTTGCTGGGACGGTAAATGGACAAAAGGAGAATTATGTTTCTTAATCCTTGTTTCCTTAGTAAACCAGCCTAAAAACAACTTTGAATGAAAAATTCCAACCAGCTCCAGTCACTACTTGGCATATCATCAAAAGTTGTTCTGCTGTAGAGAACCAGGACTTCATGGCTTCATGAAGCTTAAAGAATACACCAAAGCCATTACTGTTGTATAGACTATATTGTCTCAGGTCCATATTTTTCAGGGTCACCAACAGTAGAATAAAAAGACAGTACCTGATAACAGGTTTTTCTGAGAATATTTCTGAATCTTTATTAGTGTGCTGGATGAAGGTGGGAGGGAGTGAAGGGTGCAATTTTATGGATTTTAATATTCCTGGGTACAGAGAAAAACACCTGCAATTTGTTAGCAAGTCAGTAAAGGTAGACTAGAAGTTTTGACATTTTCACTAAGGTTAGGGGTGAAACCCATAACTAACCACAGCTTGTGGGGAGGATGTGGTGTTGGTTTGTCATGGACTGGGTCATCACTGTGCCTTTCACTATGAGATTCTGCAGCAACCCCAAATTCCAGCAGGAAAGCCTTGCGTGTGTCTCACACATGATTCATTTTCCTCTCACATCTCCTGAAGAGGATTTGCTTGGTAAAGGGGAATCTCAGAGATGAGACTTTTGTTTGCAGGTCAAAGCTTTTGTAGGAAAGAACCACTTGCACATCATTAGTTTGTCGTGAGCTGAGTGAGCTAAGCCTGGTGGTATCCCAATCCTTGTCCAGGAGCCACTTGATACAAAGATGGGATAATTTTGTTATTCACTGAAGTTTTTTGTATGTCTTCTTGCAAGTGAATGCAGACTCAGTGCCCTTTAAGGAACAGTCTGGCTCTATCCCAAGATTAGGCACCCTGACTAAATACTGATTTGGCCAGGTGGGGCCCTCTGGAGGAGGTGGCTGTTCTGGAGAGTGTGTTGCAGCCTCTTCCCAGCACCTCTGAGCAGCACCAGACGTGCAGACTGCAGGCAAACAGGGGCTCTAACAGGCATGGGAGGTTGCTGGCTTGCTGAAAATCGATTACATGCACTCATAGTTACTGTTTGTAGGTGGTAGGCATGCTTGGAAAGACCCTACAACATATTCCTACTTAAGAAGGATAGAAAGACTTTATACTTCGGTAATACAGTGGCAGACCTTTGATTTCTGCAGGAAACACATCATTTGTTCCTCACGAAGTTTTTTGTCTGTTGTAGGTGCTGGAATTTTCAGGGACAGTGAATCTTTCAGTGAATTTAGAGGTCATCATTATAAAACATAGATCTGTATAGCACACTTTGCTATACAAAATATATACAGTCTGCAAGCAGACGTAAGGCAGGTTTCTCACATCCCAACATTCACCACCACGTGCTGCATGGGATTTTGTGTGACTCTTGATAGGTGTTGAAAGTTGAATCAACGGTTCTGTGTCACTCAAAATTTGTGAGATTTTTCAGTAAGTTTTAGTGGTAGTTTTTTTTAAGCTTTTAAGTTTTTTAAGCATTTTGCAGAATTGGGAAACCTAACCACATTTTTTGTTTAAGGGACTCCTACTTGCCTATTTCTTCCAGTAGGACTAAGACTAAGGCCATAGGAGGAAAGACTAACTATTTTATTAATTCCTTTTTTGGGAGAAATGCACTCTCACTGGAATTCAGTCTATATGCAATTTCTCTGAATCATGATTTGGGAATTTTCTTGTGCAAGGTTCCTGTATTATAAGTTTGCTTCAAAAATAAATGTGGATTAAGTATAGCCAGGGAGAATGAAAGACTTTGGACAGAGAAAGATATTCTTTTTCTCTGAATCTCTAAAGTGTATCTGAAAGCATTTCAAGCCATTCAGATGCAACTTTAATTTGTCAGTCCAGGAGAAATACAGTAGTTTGGTCATAAGCTGCCTTCTACATTGCTCAAAGCAAAGGAAACTCTGTCTTTCTCTGTGTTTTGGAGACACTGCATGTGGGCTGAAACAGATTATGAAATCACCAGCCATCAGGAGGAGAAGTTTTAAGCCTCCTGTTTCCAAACCCAGAATGTCATGAAAATTCAGCAATTAGGGTGGTAGTGGAAGTGTGAAACACCATTTCACTTCTATAGCTTTGGGATTAGGCTTTGGCAAGTTCATAGCAGGAGAATTTGTTTATCCAATCCTCTCAAAATGTCCTGCTGATGCAGACTCCCCCACAGACTTACTCACACTGTGTCACTACAGTCAGTAACTTTTACTCCACTGAGGCTTTGGACTGGAACAGAAACAAAAGAGCTCAGGACTGAATCTCAAATGAGATGAGACAGGACTGGGGCAGCAGGGAGTCTAGTCCAAGAACAGGGTCAGTCTGTGAGCACTGGCTGAGCTGAGGCACGGGGTGCTGTGGGCTCTGAACTAGAGCAGTGGAAGTTGTAAGGGCCTAAGCTGAGCTGCAGAACACCAGCCATCAGGGATTCAGCTGGGCACCACACTGAAGCCACCCTTTCCTTTTGTTCATTTGCAATGATGCAAGGTTTTAAATGTGAGTGCAGGGTGCCCCAGCTCCTGGATGGACTTACAGCAGACATTGGCTCAACCTCTGCGTGTGATTTACAGTATTCGAGGCCTAGAAACACTGCTGGTTTGCTGTTTGGATGTTCATCTGTTGTTTTGGTCATCTGAGAGCTTCATGTGCAGTTCCCTGCAAGGCTCACAGTCTTTAAACTATGGCCACAACTTGTGCAGCCACTGCCGTCTTTCCTTGGTTCAATTCCCTGCTGTTTCCTCCAAGCCTCCCTCAGCAATCCTATGGTGGATACCACAGTCAATCTCATTGCTCCCAACCTATTTTGCTCCATTAGAATAAATATTCCTCTGAAGGCACTTCCTTCAGAGGAGGCTTCTCCTCTGCAGTTGCTCTCAGCACTTGCAAAGTCTTCCCTCCTCACGTTTACCCACAGGACTTCCTTTTCTTTCATTTCCTTTATTTGGGAGAATAGCTGGACAACTCCAACTGTTTCCCTCCATGAGGACTTTGGGAAATGAGGTGATAACCTCAGCCCTTCTTGAGCCTTGAGGTTAGCTGGGGGAGGGTTACAGGTTAAATAACAGTCTGAAAAGTATTTGAAGTTAAGGGCAGAGTGGTTGAGAACGAGTGGAATTTTCCATCTCACCTGGGCTGTATCCCTTTCCCCCTGTGCTGTTTGTCAAGCCTTGAGGGTGCACAGCTTGCCTACTTTTTTCCAATTATTTTAATCCTTTGGCAGTGTTAAAAGGGGAAGCTTCTAATTAAACCTGGGGGTCTTGTACCTGAATTATCCTTTAAGGGCCAGCAGGATTCACTGTCAGAGCAGCAGCACATTCTGGGGGGAAGGCATTACTGAGAGATGATCTTACTCAAGCACAAGTGGAGTTCTCTCAGAGCACTGGTACTAAGGGAAGGATCTGCAGGGTTACTTGCTGGGGGGAATCTGCAGGTTAAAAGTTTTTTTCCTATGTGTGTCCAAAGGGGAAATACAATTCACAGCCATGGAAATGGCCAGTGTGCATCTGGTCCACACTACAAAAAGACAAAGAGCAGTCAAGAGCCCATTTAAGGCATTAGGCCTTCTGCTTAGGCTCTTCTTTTATGTATGCTAAGAGGTAGTAATTAGCACAATTCAAAGACAATCCTGATGAGGGTGAAATAAGTTGTTTAGTAAGACACCTTTTATATATCTAAGATGTCACCAAAAATAGAGGAAGAAGGTGACTTATTGTGTATTTTGTAGTTTCTGGCAGCTGTCAGAAATGTATTTCATCTCCTGGAAGTGTAAGGGATAGCATCATCTGTCAGGTGATACCCTGCAGCCCTTCAATATGCAGTATCATTTCTGGAGTGGTGTGAGATCTGGAAGGTGTCTTGTATGACCTAATGCTCTGCCCCCTCTTAAGGCCATGACCACTGTGCCACTGCTGTCAGGGGTCAGATGCTGTGGCACCATTTTATTATCCTTGATGCTCTGAGCAGTAGCCACCCCATCTGTCCAGGCTGTTCCACTTCTGGGAGCCAGCCTCCAGATGACTAGACTGTCAGGAATCTGCCTGGAGCAACATCAGACAAGCTGAAAGTAGTCTGCTTTCTCCATGACTAAGGGTATATGTGAGGGAAGACTGCTCTGGTTACTGACTTGTCAAAAAAAGGCATAACAGGTGGCAGCATCAAATCTCCTTTATGAGGGCAGTGGTTTTCTTGTGGTCCATCTATCATTGAATTGTTACTTTTAAACGGTCTGCAAAAGGAAACAGAAAACAAACCACTTGACTGACATTTGCTATGTAGGGAAATTAGATAGCAGGCTGCAAATTAAAATTTCCTTTTCTTTGGCTTTCTGGATTGTTCTTCAATAAACATTAAGGAGAGAACAAGTCTGTCTGTCACGTCATCCCTCTTACTCCATTTTTTGAGAATCTGGGCTATGTATTTGTGTTCATACAACAGAAGAATGCAGGGTTTAGGAGTGGTGCCAATCATGATCATGTGGAACCACAACACACTACTGCTGAATGCCCCCAGAAGCTCTGAAACAGTTTATGAGCATATGAGCTGTTAATGGCCCTATGATTAGGAGCCTGCCTTTGAGTTGAAGTGCCAATTGATTATTTGAAACTGGAAGTTCCCAAGGTGTTGGTTGCCACAGACATGAGTGAAGAAAGACACAGGCTGGTGAATCCAGGCCCGCAAAGAATGGGAGCAGAGGAGGTTTTACTGAATCATTGAGAAAGATCCTGCATTAATTGATGGCACTGCTTCTTTCAGGCCAATATGATCATTATGCGAATGCAATCTGGTTCATATTTTTGCCATTAATATAAGGATTTGTTAATGAGGGTGGTCAGCAGGAGGCAGGACAGCAGAGGAGGCTGAGAGGTTGAATCTCTGTAACTTACCATTTCAAATCCAGTTCAGCTCAGCAGTGGTTATTAGTGTCTTATATTTCTTGGTAGGCCCTGCATGAAATAAATTAGCAAATCCTTCATTCAGTTCCCCTCAGAAAAACATCATCCAGAACTGAACTAATTAATGGCCTCATTGGCAGTCTTGCAGGGAGAGCAAAGACTGATAGAAGCCATGCTATCATTTTCCCTCAAATTATCAACACCTTCAGGTATAGGGTCCTTGCAGGTCAGGCTGGGTGTAGAATGGTGGCCTAAGCAGTAGCCTGGAAGAGCTTATCCTGATGCAGAGTTAAATGAGATTTAGACTTCCTGTGCTGCAGGGAGACCAGCATTGCTTGTAATACAGCAAAGGTTTTATTAGGCTAGGGAGCTGGCAAGAGGTGCAGCCACCTACTACTGGTGCCAGCTCTCTGTTGTCTGAGCTGTTAATCCAAGAGTAAGTATGCAACTGGTGAGCATCTCTTTCTTCTCCAGGAACCCAGCTGGCTCAAAGTCTCAGCCAGACCAAAGGCCCACTAAATATTTGTTCCATGGATGACAGTTATGCGATTTCCAAAGGAGATGAAGATTTCCTATCAGGGCACATGAGTGCAGACTCAGAGGCTGATAAGAATGTTGCCAGGTTTGGTTCTTGGAGATTACTGGATGAAGCATGGGAGAGTTCTTCACTTTATAACTGAAGAGGTGGAAGTTTGGAATTAGCTACCAGCAAGTGAAGACCATCTTTTTTTTCTTACAGACACATTCCTCCTCCCTCTTTAGCTTGGTGGCTTGCTTATTTCTTTAGTGCCTTTAGAGTACAATTGTAGGATCCCTTGGAAAGTGTCCCACTTACACACCTTTTCCCTAGGATATGAGTCCCTGTGGGAGGCTTCTAGCAGACTGTTTGCTCAGACACCTGTGCATTCTAATGTCTGTCTAATTGCAATTGCATTAACGGGATGATTCCATTACAGCCGAGCAAGATGCTCGAACACTCCCGGCGGGGCTTGAATCAGCTGCAATGGATAATTTATAAAGTGCTGTGGATCCGCTCAAAGCTCCAGTGTTAAGTACAGGAGACACAGGGCTATTCATTATTAACACGACATTATTATTTTTGCCCAGCAAAAAGTGTGGGTCTGGGTTGAGCTGGGCTCTACTGAAGGTGAGATTTGGGACTGTCAGTTTGACCAAGCTATTCCTCAGATACTGCCTCTAAGTCTGTGACAGCTTTTGAACTCTGTTTGAAAGGTAACACATCTCTGTTTTGTCATGGTATTCTAAGAATTTTGTGGGTACCCTTTGGATTTTCTTGCTTTGCATTGTAATTTTTGTGAAAAGAGCTAAGAGCTGCTTTGACGTAGGCCTGATGCTCAGCAGCAAATCAGGCTGCTCTGAACCCAGTCTCCACTTACTGAAAACCCTGAGTTTCACTCCTCACTTCCACATTTCTGCATGTATTCCCTAGTCTACATCTTCAAGAAGCTTTTGCTATCTCAAACTCAGACTACCACTGTTCTTACAGCAAGAAAAGGGTGGAGAGAGGAATGGTTTTTTCTATGACAGTAGGGTAGTGACAGGGTGTTTACCTTAGCAGTGGCTATCCAGACTAAACTACAGTCCCACACTATCAAAGTGTCCAAGTGGGAGGAGGGGAAAAAGAGAGGTGAAAGAGAGTACCATCTGCTTTTGAATCTTCAGCTTCCTGTTCCTCTTACTGTCATTCTTCCTCCCCGGAGCCTGATGTCATACATGCCTGGAGAGTGCTGCTCTCTTTGGCAGCTCCCACTCTGAAGCAAAGACCTAGCTTCCCTCTGCGGGAAGTTCAAAAACACAGACACAGGCAGCACTTGCTGAAGAATCAGAGGGCATGAAAGGGAGATATATGCAAAAAAAGACTAGAGGCAAATTTGCCCTCACTGTGTCTTGCATCCCTTCTGTCCAGAACTCTGTAAGTTCCCCTGTTCCCCTGCATTTTCTGTTATTATCCATTCTAGTGTCCTGTTCTTCAAGACAGCACTGGCAGGAGCTCCTCAAAGGGATGTACTTTTTATTAAGTGTATAAAGGTATATTAGCAACAAGAGCTGCTTCAATTTGGAAATTAAGCAAAAATGTGTGAAAAAATGAAGACTTTGCAGAAAAGCTTTGCATGCCTTTGTGAGGATGTTCTGGGTTAGTTACCATCTCAATAGACTGTAGAAAACATTGCATGTTTTAATCTTCTAAGACAGACAACATTCTTCACAGAATTCTCACCCTCTTGACCTCTTTGTAATTAGCTGTACTAGCAAGTCATTAGCAATTGTTTTTACAACAAAACTTGAAGTGAGAAGTGAAGAATCAATATGACCTTCTGATTCTCCATTCATGTCTCTCCACTCCATGTGTAGTCAGAGCTACCACCAATGTTTTTAGTAATATTTTAATTTTAGCTGTGCATTTGTGAGGAAAAGAGGGGAGGTTCTTTTGGCACTGAATCTTCCAAGTTTACGCAGAGCTTTGGGTATCTTGGCAGGAAGATGTGCATTTTTAAGGGGTCACAGATTGAAATTGTCAGCAGACAGTTTGCCCTCTAACAGAAAAAACTTAGAAAAAGTTTTGAGGCTTTAAAAATGTCTTTTTCTTTATAAATAGAATGAAAGTACAGGCTTCAGAGCTTGAGAACCGAGATCAGACAGACACACCAGGAAGCATGGCCTTTTCAGTTATTTATTGAGTTGCATTTTTCATTTGTAGTGCTTGATGATTGATCTTTATGAACTCCTTCCTCTCCTCCCACTGTCTCTTTTTCATCTGTCCTTTACACAGTGTGAATACTTGTGGGAGCAGCTGGGTTAGAAGCTCTAGAAACTTGTAGAGAGAAGGGAACATGTGCATTTGATGGCTCCAGCAGCTGAGAGACTGATGCAAGCTCCACTAGAAATCCTGGAAGAGAAGAAAGAATCAAAGTAGGGACAAATGATCTGCAGTTGAGCACAGTGCGTACCAGGTCTATCAAGACATGCATCTGCACCCACAGAAATCTCTCTGCTGGCCTCCTGGCTCCCTCGGGAGATCACTAGGGAGTGTGGCTCTATCTCTGTTATTGGCTGTCTGATGTTGTCTGCTGCTTAGCTGGCCAGTTGGCTGCTTATCACTTTGGATTTCTTTTTTTAAGAAATTGGTGGCTTTTGACCTTCTGCTTTGGTTCTTCACATAACCTATCAACACCAGTGGACTGAGCAATGAAAAATCTCTGAGAAGATCAATGTGGCCCTCTCTAACCACCTGTCCTTGAAAAAGGCCCAGATGGCCTGCATGTACCGCATGTACTACAATCAGTACAAATATGTTCAGAGGCATTTTCACTCCTCCTGCTGAATTGGTTGTGTTTCGTCTCTTCTGTTAAGGTGTGAACACGAACCAACAGGGAAAGAAAGACAGTAGGCTTGGCTGTGGGTGTGCCTGCAGCCCAGAATGCCACCCTGGGAAAATGTCTAACAGCAAAACTGTTTGTCTTTCATGTGACCAAAAGCTGTAACTTCCAGTGATTCAACTTGAAAAATGCCATCCAAATGCCTTTCCTTAAGTTGTTTTTTTTATATGAAGCAGACTTGTCCAAGCTGCTCAAAGTTGCCAGGAGTTTCCTTTCAGGCCTGCTGCTACACAGCTGGGATCCTAGCAGTTCTGGTTGCTCTGGCTCAATCAGGGCTCCTTGGCTTCCAGGCTTCCTGCCAGGAAAATCTTTAGTATCCCAGCTGGAGCTAGGTTTGCCAGGCTCTCAATTCTGCCCACTGATCAGGTAGACAGCAGAACCTGTGAGGAAATAGGCAGATTTCTGCCAGAAAATTCAATTAAGCAAGTACATTCCCATGAAATAGTTTGATTCTGTTAAACTGGCATTTTTCAAATTGAAAACTGTTCTGTCTGAAAGCTGATGTCCAGCTTTGCTCATTAGTGCATCCATCCATGAACAAAAGGTAGGTTGTGCTGGAGACCAATAATTGAAATGCTTAAATCCCTTCCATCAAGAGCAGAGCTGAGTAACACTTCAGTGTCTGGTTCCATGTTACCAGTTTAGTTTTTTCTGCAGATATC
Source organism: Drymodes brunneopygia (assembly GCA_013400955.1). NCBI lineage: Eukaryota > Metazoa > Chordata > Aves > Passeriformes > Petroicidae > Drymodes > Drymodes brunneopygia. The sequence continues at coordinate 16,945 of VZTZ01035776.1, read as the reverse complement.
AAATCTTACAAGACCCCTGTTAGACAGGGATTACTGTTCCCATTAGCAGACAGAGACAGGACTGAGATAGGGCATGGAATAACTTGGTCTTTATAGAGAGTCAGTGGAAACTCTGCAGAAGCATCCAGTCCTGAATGAGCATCTTTAGATAAAGAGTCCCTTCCCTTAAAAGGTTCTTCAGGAAGACTTGTCAGGGCACTAGGATGTTTGGGGTTTTTTTGACAGTGGTATTCAGAAAGAGTTTTGCCGCTTCCCCTTTACTCAGGGCTGAAATTGTTTGTCACACACTTTCCATGTGAATCACGTTTCCGTACTGACTCTCCTGTCTGATTCTCTCAGCTGCCTCTGTCATTGTTTGCTGTCTTTACACCCTCCAGTAGAACTGGATCACACACTCTTGTGATAGGCCCAGGGCAAGAATTTGAATAGGAAACAGGAAAGATTGAGCACGTAGCTCCTGCTGACATCCCACTCGGCACTTCTTCTATCACTGGCTGATTTAAGTGCTTCTTGTTGGTAACTACTGCTTTACAGATTATAGCTTTGAGAGATTTCTTAACCCATTTCATCCTGATTGATGGAATATTGCTTGTGAAGTGGATGCAAGACATGGGAGGGAGGGTTTATGAGAAGGGCCTCAAACTAAATTGCATGTGTGTAATGAAACTGACTTTATTCTGCTACTCAGATTTTGTGCTGCACCAGTTACCAGTGACATACTGATTCCTCACTGGTGCAGAGAACCGAGAGACTTTAGTGTTAAAAGCATCAAGACCCAGCAACGTCGGAGATGTAATTTAACAGGCTCAAAGGTAAAAGGCAAACTCTTCGCTGGGATTGCAAGCAGAGATGAAGAGTGGGACAGCTTCATGATTTAATGCCTTGTGATTTTTACATCGATGCAAGCTGCTACCATTCTTACTTAGTATCATCTTACAGTCACTTTGCACCTGATGTAAATGACTGCTGACAACTGATGGTTACACCAGCCATCCAAGTATGAGATTAGTAAGAATGTGTAGGCAAGTAACAAAAGATTCCCTTTGTTTTCTCCTGTCTGGAGGAGAGTAGAAGATGGACAGAGACACTTGATCTGCAAATAAAATCAGCCTCACTGAACATTTGGTATTGCTCTTTGAGGACAAAAATCAAAACAGGTTCTGGTGAGGATGAGGTTGATTATTTCTAAGATTTATGGTCTAGTTACAAACACACTACTAGAAATCAAGACATTTAGTTTGGAACAATTACATTTTAATTTTGCCATGCTGCATTTTAAGTGGTCTTTAAGTGGTGTATAAGTCCTGAGTTAGGTTAAATTTCCTAAATAGGATATATCAGTTCAATCCTTTTTAGCAACAAAGCAAAGTTCCTGTTTAGGGAACAGGACTTGGCAACATGTTCATAAAGCTTTATTATCCCTTCTAGAGAGAAAGGATAACCTTCCTTCCCACCCGCTGCTGTTCTTGTACCAAGAGCTGAACAGAAATACTTTGTCACATATTTTTGCTTTTCCCTTTTCCTGCTTACCTTCTTGGTAAGCTTGCTTTATAAACAATAATATAATAGGGCTGTGAGGCCTTATACACCCAGAGATTGGTCCCAGTGAAGACTCTCTCCTCCATATGGCAGCATATGTTTCTGTGCGTTTCCTGATAGAGCAGCCATCTCCCTGTGGCATTTAAGCATGGTATAATTAGCTGTGTACAGAAGTAGAGTGTTGATAACATTTTGCTGGAAGAGTGCCATCAGCGTGACTGTTCTTGGTGTTGGTTGCCGTAAGTAACGCTGTCTGTAGAGAACACCCATTGCAAAACTGTGGGCTGCTCTTGCACAGCCTGAGCTCTTCCATGACTTTATCATTAGTGGTGCCTGGAGAGCAGTCCTTTGAGTTTTGAATGGTTAACGGGAGAGAGGTTCTGGCCTGTTTGTATAGCTATGTATCTTCTTGATTGCAGTTTGACAGGATTAAGCCCAACTGCAGATTGGCATCACAACTGGTCTGCTCCCTGTTCCAAAATACTTGCTCCCTGTTCTCTCCCAACTTCTGTTGGCAGTACAGGAGCTGAGAAAAAAGAAAAAGGGAAAAAAAATCCAGGAATATTTCTCCTTCAAAAGTTTAGTCCCTTGCTGGGTCTCCTCGTTGCTTTCTCTATAATCAAGTCTTCCTGTCTTTTTGCCATTCCATGCAGACAGAAACCAGGGATTACAGAGGACCATACAATAACTACCCAGGGTGATATATCAAAATAAGATAGACATTATGTGAAAATAAGCCTGTCTCAGAGAGTACCTAAAAGCAGAGTTTCAAAGAAGTATGCAGAAAATGTAGGGTCACCAATGATGAGTAGAGCAGGGCAATTTCCATCTTCCTGTAAGCAATTAGAAGTTGTTTTCTAGGATTATGAGTTCTTTATCCATTTTATGCTGTTTACAATAACCTTGCATGTCCCGTTATCCATGCAAGCATCCTTCTGAGTACTTTTAATGTGTTGACTTCTGTGATAATTGCAGAAGTCAGTCCCAACAATTAATAATAAAATGGTCAAAATATTTTCAGATCATAAATGTACTGCTTTTGGCTTCCTTTTTCTCCATTTGTCAAATTTCCTTTTGTGCTTGCACATTTCTCAGCTTTCAACAAAGCTGCTGAGGCATATCTGTAACATCTGTGGGGAAAGAGGTGAAGAGTCAGTCCTGAGTTCTGAACCCACAGGTCTCTGCAGCACACCACTGGGATGGTTTCCCTGTTTATTCACTTACCAGTAACCCTGAGTGCTGTGACTGTATTTCTCCTGAACCCAAGCTAATTCCCAGCTTTGATGCCTCAGCATGCTGCACTCTCTCTTTCAGCTCCAAGGACATCACACAAGGTGTGGGCTGGGTGTCACCATGCCCACAGTGCATTGATATCCTGCTGGTGGCTGCTCTGTGGTCATGACAGATAGACAAACACAACACCAGCTCCTCCAGCTGAATATTCTTTAGCAACAGAACTAAGGTCAGTTCTCCCATTCTGCAGACAGTAGGGCTATATTATTTCACACACAGCCACAACAGACACCCTGCTCAAGAGACATTATTGTGCACTACGTTGTCATTGAATAATGCAGATGGATTTTCAAAAGTAACAAAGGAGCCAAAACTTTAGACTGGGAAAGGAATTCTCTCTATCCCCCTGTCTTCACTTGAAATTTGTCAGGGCCTCCAAAAGAAAGCTAAAGACCCACGCGGGTTGTTTCAACTCAGAAGGAGTTACTGAGGCTGAAAAAAGGGAGATTGAGTCCTTGAGGATCATGTAAAATCTATACAAAATCTGTTTCCTTATGCAAAGTTATACATATTTTAGAACATAGTCCTCAAATGTATTTTGCTGAGGTACTAGTGGCAAAGACAACAGCAGCTCTTGCTGCTGTGTGTGTACTGGAAGAGGCTTTTTTTGTGCTCAAGAGTTTTACTGCCAGTTTAAAACACCAGGGCTTGAGACCCCAAATAGCCTAGACCATGTATGGAGAGAGAGAGTGGCAGGGAGCATATGCCTACTTTTCTGTGTTTTATTTGAATTCTAATCCTGGGGGAAGCATTTATTTTTACACCTTGCTTGGTTTGAATGTGGAGAAGCTATCAAGTCAAATGGGTGCAGTGTTTCAGTTTGTTCTCTGTTTGTTAACATCTTCTGACTAGATCAGCACCCAGGAAGAGCAGATCTTATTGAATATTTTGTCTGTAGATGTAGATAAGTTTGGCCTGACCTTTTGTGGTTTTGCAGTATTAATAATGGTTTCTTCTTTGCTGTGTGTGCAAATGTGAGTTCAACTGCCTCTGTGTTCTCTGTGGTAGGTACATTTGCTAGTGTTGTGTGTTAATCCTAGAGTTTGTGAAAATTTTTTTTCACTTATTCCCCAGTCCTCTTGTAACTCTAGAAGCTGAGAAAATTAACTTTTGGAGAAAGTATGGCTGCAACCTCTGTAACAACAGAACAGAAAAAATGGTTGAAAAGTATAAAATACTTCATTTTCTCAGAGGTTTTCAGTTCCTCAGAAAACCCCAGGGGTGCATAAAATTCTGCCTTTTGCTAGCAAAATCACTGAAGAGATGCCTGGGATTTGTGAAACCAGAATAAAAAACCCAGTGTTTTGGGGGTGTCTGCTGGGACATTGACTGGAAAGCTCAGGAAAGGCAAGGTCAAATCCTCCATGTGTCCTGTGACTGTGAAGCAGGAATGCTGGCTTTTCTGAAGTAATTGGAAAAGCAGTCTGTGCCCCAGCTCCCACCCTCACTTGTGTTAGTCTGGACTGCTGGTGGTGAACAGCCACGAGTGCCCAGCCACACTTCTCAGCACATCACTTCTCAAGCACTCTCTTCCCCACACAGCCTTGCCCCAGAGTGCAGGGGCTGTTGGGCTCCATCTGAGGCACATTCCTTGGTCACACCATGGCAGTCACAGAGCTACAAAGAGATTTCCGGCTTTTCTGACCTGCACTCTCAGCAGGAAATACAGTGGAGGGAAAGATAAAAACAACAGGAGAGCAAGTGAGGTTTTCTCAAGCCAGGGCTTCTCTGCCTTGAATTGGTGCAGATAGAAGAATGGGAGGAAGCAGCCTTTGAGGGCTGCTGGAGAGGCAGGCTTCTATTATTAACCTTGTTTATGTGATCCCAAGGCATTGTTAGAGGAATTTCTGCAGGCTGCAAGTTTCTTCTCTTGTTGCTTAGGATTTACCCACCTCGTTTTTTTACTCTGCTCCAAACAGAGACTTTTTAGAGAACACTTCTTGGGAAGAGGCTTTCCTCCACAACTTTTGGTGTCCTCTAAATAGGCATGAAAATCCTCACATTGCCTCGTACTCAGACCTAAAAGAGCCTCCCATTTTAGCCACAATCCCAGCTGAGAAGATTCCCTCCTTTCCACTGCAGAGCGAAGAATGTTGGCATGTAATTGCAAAAGCCTTTCTGTGCCAGTTCCCCCCTCACCTGTGCTATTTGCAACCAGTGTTTCCTTCAAGCCCTCCCTATTTGTTCCCACCATAGCAAGCATTCAGAAAGGAATTGTGGTTGTTTGTTCCATATCCTTGTGAACTGCCATTGTTTGAAGCAGCCGTGGACAAAGGCTTGGGGAGTTAAAAAAGAACATTCACCAGTAATTTTTGGCAGCAGAGCAGCGCTGCAAGCACCTGCTTTTAGATAGTGATGCATAGTGTTTCATGGGATATATTATAAAGTAATGAGTTTGGGTCCTCCTTGGCCCTCTCAAAACAAGGCATCTGCGACAAACTATCCTGCTATTCCTTTATTTCCCCTTTTCTGCTCTTTCTCCTTCTCAGAACTGTGATATATTCTACTATTCTGATAAATTCTACTGATGATTACTCTAGATGCAAAAAATTTTTCAGTGATACAACACTGAGATGTTCTAAGCAAGTAACAGGGTGTGTCCAGGTCACAGATCCTGAGGAACCTGTGAGTACCCTTTATATCTGCTGCTATCAGACCAATCCATTCACACCAGAGCTAAAGGAGTTTTAACCCTTTCCAGTGAGTGACTGAGGGGATGCAGAGGTGCACAGCTGTTCTTGAAATGAGCATCTGAACTTGGTAAGAGGACTGCAGTCTTCAAGCTGCTGCTGAAGAACTTTGAACACAGTTGAAAGGGATGGAAAAGACATTTACTTGGGTGCTGTTAGGATGGGAGAGCTTTTCTGCAGGGTTTGGATTTTTTTCTTTTTTAATCCAATCCTTGCTTTATATTTTATTGAGATACTTTCTGTATTAAATTAAATGAGCAGCTGCATTAATCCAGACATGCTGCTTCCAGGAGAGGTCCCACAGTCACAGGAGTTTCTCTCTGCATTAACATATCTATGTTTAAAGCTAGACCATCTCAGCAACTTTTAGAGTAATGCACTGTATAATTTAACAGAGAACAGAAATGTCACAAAACAAAGGAGAGAGAAGGGAAGGAGAGTACATCAAGAAAACCCTTTAAAACACTGCATTTTCCCCAGAGTGTACCAGAGGAAAAACCCTACAATATGCTCACAGCCCCAGCAACTATGTAAATTTGTGCTGCTTTGAGGTATGCTGGCAGCAGCTTCTCTTCAGTTTAGAAAAACTCAGAAATCCAAAGGCTGACCCAGCAGTTTGAGGATGGAGGCAGGAGCATGTTTATAAGGACAAATATGCTATATAAAGTACATTTGTTGTCTGGTGACCAGGCTTGCACTTGTTGGTTTGGTATAGTGTGAAAGGTGAAGTCCACACAATGTGAACTGAAGCCAGACCTACAAAGTTAGAATCATCTGGTAATGCAGAGGGTTTTTTGCCATGTGCCTTCAGCTGCAGCCAATGCAAAAAGATTTTCAAAGGAAGACAAATATGTCTGAGTGCTGCCCTTGACTCAGTGTAGTGAGTAGATATCTCAGGAATTCTTCCATGGTGACACTTAAGATTATTTTAGAGTGTACCTGTAAAGATCTGGGATATCAGAAGTCTCATGTGTGTCCTCCCATGTGCCTCCTAGGAATCCCCCACATCCTAAAGGAATTGACTGTCTGAAAGGTTTAGAAAAGAGCCTTTCCCTCCTTTTCCCAAAAGAGCATCTGCAGTGCTCAGCCAGAGCAACTGTTCTGCTGGGGGGTGTTCCCTGTGTCTGGGCCCACAGGGAACCTCTAGGAAAACCCTGCCTTCCCCCTGCTAGTAATGAGTAAGTGCTGGAGGCACTTTCCTGTATGTATTGATGCTATGTCCTTTGAAGCTGCAGTTCCCACAGTGTATAAAGGCCGTATCCCTCCCTTTGATGCCAAATGAAGGCTAGGGTCACTGTATTTGACCTCAGTAACTCAAGGTTTGAAATGGAACAAAAAAGAGTCAGTAACCACTCGAAGTAGCCCATGAGGTTTGATCTTGTGTAATGTAATACTCCATGACAAGAGCTTCCACTGTTGCCGGAGCAAAGAGTGTGACACACATCACGGGCAATCTCAGTTCTTCACAACAGAGAGCTGGGGCAAGCATAACTGCAGAGGGACTCAGAAATAAACATCTCCTCTTATCCCCTCTGCAAATCCCTTCAATGTGATGAAATTGCCACTACTGGTCCAGTAGCAGAATGTGTAAAGCCATCTGGCAAAATTAAAATGAGTGGGATTTTCTCCTCTATGCAAAGAAAATGCCCGTGCACCAAACTCCACAGTGTTTCCAAACTGTTTTCCATGGGAGAGGGCAGTAAAGGGCTCCTTCTCCAGCTGCTGGTCTAATAACTAGCAGTGCTGACTTTCATTTCTTGAATAAATCATTCTCATCTGGGTGATGATACTTCCCTGGACTGTGGCATTATGCCATCTCATTTTCCATAAGCCAGCCTGCAAACACAAAGACTCTGGATTGCTGGCCAAGTGTTGAACAAGGAGAAAATCAGCAGGTCTAATGTTGAAATTATTGATATTATTTTAAAGCAGTCTTGTAAATACAGTGGAATTAGTCCTGTCATCTCAGTCAGAGCAATCAAAAGAGTCATTAAAGTTTAATAAAGTTGAGTGATTCATCTTTTGCTGTAATATTTTCAAGTAATTATCCTTCTTAAGGTTTAAGCTCCTTGAGAGTGTAGAATCTAGGCAGATGTGAGAAGGGCTGAGAAATTGAATCCGGTGTTACCTCCTGCTACCTACTCTCTTCTAAACTTTATACCTTTTATTCCTGCTATTGAGTGCTATTCCTGCACTATTGAGGGTTACAGCCTCTTTGTTGGTTAACATGTTCAAGAAGCTGCAAAACCCAGATGAGTGCTTGGCCTAAATAGTCTCAGATCTCATCTCTGACACCCCCCCATGACACCATGCCTCCTTGTACCCTTCTGGTGGCAAACATCCAATATCCAGGACTTGTGGGGAGCACGGCAGCCCCGTCACAAGTGCAGTGATGCAAGGCACAGTGCTGCCCAGAGCATGGAGGTGTGAGAGCCAGCCCTGGGACACCTGCAGCCTAGGAGAGGATAAAGCTGAACACCTCAGCTCTCTGGTACAGCAGATGGCAACAGCCACTGTTGTGGCATGTTCAATGGTTAGATGTTTCCAGAGCCTCAGGCTGCTGCTTTGCTTGGCTGAATTCCTCTCCATGAGTGTTTGCTTTTGAAAGAGATTTGTTTGGGGAAAGAGGGAAAATATGGCACAGATAACTGTGGTCACCAGAAGAAAGGAGTTTAAAGGCAGGTCCTCATTTCTATCAACAATAAAAAGACTCAGCAGGTTAGCTATTATATCTGTGTATCAAATAAAGGCATTCACTGTGACCAGAGTGGGTACACTTACTTCAGTTCAGCTGATACACACTCATTAAGCTGTGGAGACTAACTTCAACCTGCAATTGTTTCTCCAAGCCCAAAATCAGAGGCTTGCAAACTATAATAATGCCACACCTTCCTTTCCCTGGCATAGAAGGAAGGGCTAAGACACCAATTTATCAGAGAGAGGAAAAACAGCCTTGGCTAAAATCTGAGCAGTTAAAAAGTATGCCTTAGATCCCAACTAGGCATTTCAGCTTTTTTTCAACCTAAACAGGAATTGAGTTCATACGTAATTTTGGTCATGGCATCAAAATGTACTTTCCAAGTTTTCCTCTCTGTGTTACACATAATCTTTGGTGTTGGATCACTGGACAATGTCCCCCTACCTATTTCACTTTAATGGAGACTTCCTCTATAAGGAATCCTATGCGCTTTCTTTGTGCCCAGGCTGAAATTACATTCATTGTAAGATGGGCTTTTTAACAGTGAAAATCTTCACTGTTTGCCAAGAAGTGGGACCAGGCATCCTGATAAGGACCAGCCATCTTATCTTGTTCCTCAGCATCCCAGAGTGGGCAAGAGACAGGCATCTGCCTAGACCCTGGAGTGCAAATCAGCATTGCAGTAATGACTCCAGCTACTTTGATAATGATTGTAACACACAAAGGCTAAGAAGTGACTGAAGAGCAGGTGGAGTGGCTGGGGAAGACCCCATCTCAGCCATTCTGCTGTCTGCTGTCACTGAGGCACCAGCCTGGCTGGGTATGATTAACCACTTATAGCTCTTTCTTCACACTGATGGGAAGTGATTCAGAACTGCATTTCTCCCCTTTGAATGAAGCAGAGAAAGTGTGCAGAGAAAACAGGCACCGCCTTGTTTTATTTCCTGATGGCTCCACAAAAATTGAACTGCCTGTGAAAAATGTTCTACCAAGAATGAGGGAGGATTTGGCTTCAAATCATCCTGGTAAGGTGCTTTAAATCCCTCAACTAGATGGTCAGACAGATCTGTCTTAACCATGGCAGTCAGAGTCTCAAATATGAGGTGTCTTTCTATGTGAGCTGTGCATCCGCTCTGCTATTCCATGATTACCTAATATTTGTTTTATTGGACTGATAATGCAGGAAAAACATTCTTCTCTCCCAGGGACCATGTGTTTGACACTTAGCTAGAGAATTTTGCTTTTCACCAGGCATCTTTCTGGGTAGAGTGAAAAATCCCTTTTTGGTGAAAACTGGTTTCTCAAATGTCAGACCTTTGTGTTGACAGAACTATCCTACAGAACACCCCTTCAGTTCACACAGAAATTAAGCAGCACTGAATTGCAGTTATCTAGCTTTCCAGTGGTGAATTACATTTGGTTTTGGAAAGCACTGCATTCAGTGAAAATGGAAGTCTGTTAAGGCAACCTCTGGACACATTTCTCTATTTTCAGAGCCTAAATATTTGCCAATTCCCACATGGGGATGCTGACATGGCATTAACTTTCTGCAAACATTCCCTGAAATGGCAGTCTGGGGTCATTCAGCAAAAGGCTTAGTCTGGTTTATGGGACTGAGTGTGCTGTGATCTGATGCTTGAATCAGCAAGAGAAAGGTTTAGGTCCATTGTCCCCACACAATTATTTTTTTTTTCTTTGTGCAATATGTGACTCTGCCAACTATATGCAAAGTAAAAGCTTTCCAGAGCAGTTTTAGGGTTTTCTCTTCATTTTCAAATGTAGAAAAAGGCAGCAAAAAGCAGCTGAAGATGGTAGGTCAAGATTAAAACTTAGGATCAGCTTCTCAGTTCATATTCTGTAGGGGGATTTGCTGGGTAGCTTGTACCCTTGTATCTTGATTTTCCTCCTAGCAGCTCCCATAGTTCTGACTTTGATGCTGTACCAGCATATTTTGCTTTCTTTTCTATCGCCAGGAGGCAGAATATTTTGTCAAATGGAGCTGGGTTTTTTATATCCATTGAGGGGTGGGTAGGAAGNTGCTTTCAAACCACAACAGTTTTTTACATCCATTGAGGGGTGGGTAGAAAACTGCTAGTTGGAAGATTCAGCAGGAACAGCAGTCACTGAGCCTTTTCCTCCCTGATAAGCACCATGAAAAGGAAATAATCTTGACCCCGCAAAAGAGTTGCTGCATCATTCAAAGTGCCTGGAAATCCTTGGCCATGCAGCAACAGAAAGGTAGCATAGAAGCATTCCTGCTGTTCACTCAGAACTGCTCCCCATGCGTTCAACTGGCTTTTTCAAAAAGCAGAGACAGCTCTGTGTGATGCTTGAGAATTTACCCCTACAATTCCACAAGAGCAGAGACAATTGTACTAGGAATTGCATGCCCAATATTTATGTTCCAGGAAGAGATGAGAAGAGAGAGTGCTTAGAGTGCTCCCCATCCCTGCCTCTTCCTGTATCCTTAGCTTCCATATAGTGGTGTCTGTTTATTTGACACAATCCAGAAAATGTAAACAGTTGGTTTAAAATTAGATAGAAAACCTCTAGGGGAATGATGAAATTGAAACATTGTAGATGGCTGCACTTATGATGTATGCTCACTTAGTAAAAGGGGCACAAAGATGAATGCAGTGGCTTGTTTATCACTCACTAAGTGTATGTGAACAACTTGATGAGGTGACATGAGCAGGATGTGCCACTTGCCAGCAGTCTGCAGAGACTGCACCCTCCAGTGTCCCTGCCCAACAGAATGGAGGTTGGAAGTAGATGATCTTCTTTAAGGTCCAGTCCCACCTAAATGGTCCTATGATTCTATAACTTTGGGAAATTAATTTATTGCAAATTAAAATTTAAATATAATTATTAATTTGGGTAGTGGAAAACAAAAAATCCCAAACATTAAAACAACACCTTCATCTGCTCTTGCTCAGGCTCAACTTCACTTCTTTGTTCCAGACTCCTCTTTTTGCTCCCTCCTCTCTCTTTCTGTGGCATTTTCTGCCCTTTCTGAAATAGATTTGCACAGAGGTGCCAGCAGCTTGGCTGCCAGGCTCAGCTGTGTCCTGATGTGGCTCTGTGGTGCAGCTCTCTCCAGCTGGCTGTGTCCAACATGACCCCTTCCCACAGGGGCCACCCCTGCAGCCTCCCTCTGCCCCACTGCCAAAGCCTTGCCACCTACAACACCCAGCCAAGTATACTGAATATTTTAGATCTCCAGCCACCAGAAGTAATGGCTATACAGGCTACAGAAAAGGTCAGATGTATTTGCCCTGGCCTTCCCCTGTTTGCTGATAAATTCTCTCCTGCCTCTTAGCCCTGTCTCATAGTTCTGCATGGAAAAGGACAACTCCAGAACTCAGAAGCTGGTTCTGGGACTGAAGTGAAGTCTTGGCCATGAAGTTTTTATGTGGGCCTTTTTCTCTGTCCACTAACCATACCAGAGCCACCCTCACTGGTTGCTAGGTGATATTTTCATTATGTGGAGTCATAGTTTTGTGTGAGAAGTGGCCTGAGCAGTGAACCTTTGAGAGAAAAAGCATGGCAAGCTGTGTGCAAGAGATGATGAATCCAGGGAAGTGAAGCAGGGTGGAGACAAGAGGAATATGCCAGTATCATGAAGGGAATGATGACTGGCAAAATTTTCCCAAATTTCCTGTTAGCAAATATGTAGGATGAAAACAGGTGTTTGGATCTACTGAGGCAGAAGACTAAAGATGTACTGATCTCTGAACTTTGGATCCCTGGTGGGTACAGTGATCCTCTAGCCTTTCTTCAATCCCACTTCCTTTTAGCCTGTTTTCAATCCACTATTGAAAGCTACCTCATTCCTGTAACCACCATGATTTCCTCATCATGCTGTATCATGCTTATCTCTTGGCTGGTGTTTCAGCTGTAAGATAAGATCTTTGGGGTAAGAGGACATTGTTTTTATCAGTGTAATGCAGGGAAGGGTGGCACAGTCCACAACTTAAGACTTCCAGAGAACAGAACGAGACAAAATGAATCCAAGCACCCTGTCACTCTGCATTCCCCTATCCACTCACTGGGATTTACCACACTGGTACCAAAAACTTTGTCATCTTCAACTGAAAATTCATAACATCAAAATGTAGTTTCAATTTTGAAAGCTCATGGAAGAGCTGAGAAAGCAGCCTGCCAAGCTGTGACTGTACAGATAATGAGGGAAGCGAACCTGGCCCCTTTGGAACTCCCTTATGCTCTTCTCTCCATCCAAACCCCAAAAATGTAAAGGCATGTTTGTGGCAAGGAAACAGTAAATTACTTTTTTTTCTGCCCTGAGCTACAAGCTGCAGCAATCAGACCCCTGGGAATTCAGACTTCTTCTCCAGCTCAGCTGGAAGGATTAATGCAGCAGACTTGAGGGGGTTCCGCTTCAAATCCCAGCTCCCTCGCCTGCCTAATTACTTCCATGTGTATTTGTGCAAGGCTGCATGTTGTCTGGGGTCTGCAGGTGGCACGGTGACCTTTGGGCTATAGGTGGGCTTTCCATACCTCACCACATGTTAACATGAACCAGCCATGCACTTAGAAGGCAATTGTAAGCATCCAGGGCCAAGCAATCTCTCTCTGTACAGTGACTGATGGATTCTGTTTCTCTACCCTCACTTCTCCTTTATGCATTCTCCAGCTGTGAAAGAAGAAGGAGTTTCTGGCCTTGGTTTATAATGTTTAATTAAAACGAAAACTTTCATGCAAAGATAGCTTGTTTCCACAGCTTTGATGTTGGTGCCTGTAGGAAATGCATGAGTTGGAGCTGCATTCTGGGAAACAAAATGCAAATGAGCAACTTCAAGCATTCTTGTGAGTTTTTCAAATCTCAAAATCAGAAGAGCCAGATCAATATATTTTCCCAGTGAATTCTGTTATGCTGGTGCACTTGTACTACTGATAGTACTGCTTTCTTCAGCTTTCTTAAAGGCCTTTCTAGAGGTCTCCTCAGCTATATTTTAGTTTATTCTCAGTGAGGCAGCTGCACCATTGTATGAGTGCTCTGTAGGGAATGTTTTGTTTGCAGGGAAAAAGAAGTGGGTGCAGTTCTGCCCCTGAGTGCTCTCTAGGGAATGTTTTGTTTGCAGGGAAAAAGAAGTGGGTGCAGTTCTGCCCCTGAGTGCTCCTAGGGAGCACCCTGCCACTGGGGAAGCATCCAGCTTTCAACAATTTCCAGTGGTTCCTTACTTATGATGGGATTGGGTAGTGCAACAGAAATTCCTCTTTGGTTTTTGCCCTTTTTCATCTTTGGGAAGTCTGACAGGAAAAAAAATAAATGTGAGCATGTATTTTAGAGAATATGGAAAACCTGTCAAGGGCTTTTAGGGCAAAGGAAGTGGTTCACAAGAATGGCTCATCTCAGAAGTTTGAAGTGCTGGCTACTGGTTTCAGTGGGACAATTCACGTCTACCACACAGGGATATGTATGTCATGCCTTTCAGGCAGCCTAGAATAGAAAATGTGATGACTTCTAATTTGTATTTTTCAGCAGTTTCTTCAAATATATTCTGCTAAGATTTTTGGTCTAGCTTCACAGGATGTCTCTTTTCACCGTTTTGTTAAACTCACCTAAGGCATGTGTTATACACTGGAAACAGATGTATAAAGGGAATATATTCACTGCCTTTGACTCTTCCTGAAATTAATGCTTGCTCCTGGCTTACCTCATTCCTGCTGTTAGATTGGCTCCAAGAGGGATAAGGCTGAATGAGGACTGCCCAGTGGAGACTGCCCTCAGTGGGCATTGCCACAGGAGATGGCTCAAGCGTCCTGCTGTCTGAATGACCACATGGAAGGAGTCTTTTGGGATGGTCTGTGCTAAGAAAGACTGATTTTTTCCTTAGTGTCTTTGCAGCTTTNGATAGTACTGCTTTCTTCAGCTTTCTTAAAGGCCTTTCTAGAGGTCTCCTCAGCTATATTTTAGTTTATTCTCAGTGAGACAGCTGCACCATTATATGAGTGCTCTGTAGGCAATGTTGTGTTTGCAGGGAAAAAGAAGTGGGTGCAGTTCTGCCCCTGAGTGCTCCTAGGGAGCACCCTGCCACTGGGGAAGCATCCAGCTTTCAACAATTTCCAGTGGTTCCTTACTTATGATGGGATTGGGTAGTGCAACAGAAATTCCTCTTTGGTTTTTGCCCTTTTTCATCTTTGGGAAGTCTGACAGGAAAAAAAATAAATGTGAGCATGTATTTTAGAGAATATGGAAAACCTGTCAAGGGCTTTTGGGGCAAAGGAAGTGGTTCACAAGAATGGCTCATCTCAGAAGTTTGGAGTGCTGGCTACTGGTTTCAGTGGGACAATTCACATCTACCACACAGGGATATGTATGTCATGCCTTTCAGGCAGCCTAGAATAGAAAATGTGATGACTTCTAATTTGTATTTTTCAGCAGTTTCTTCAAATATATTCTGCTAAGATTTTTGGTCTAGCTTCACAGGATGTCTCTTTTCACCGTTTTGTTAAACTCACCTAAGGCATGTGTTATACACTGGAAACAGATGTATAAAGGGAATATATTCACTGCCTTTGACTCTTCCTGGAATTAATACTTGCCCCTGGCTTACCTCATTCCTGCTGTTAGATTGGCTCCAAGAGGGATAAGGCTGAATGAGGACTGCCCAGTGGAGACTGCCCTCAGTGGGCATTGCCACAGGAGATGGCTCAAGCGTCCTGCTGTCTGAATGACCACATGGAAGGAGTCTTTTGGGATGGTCTGTGCTAAGAAAGACTGATTTTTTCCTTAGTATCTTTGCAGCCCCGATGGCTACCCAGTTGCAGAGCCCTGATTTAAAATTCCTGTGTGTATCACTGATCCCAGTCTATCTCTGGAACCTGTCCTCAGTGTTCTACACAAGAGCTGTCTTCAGGCAAGTCACCATTCCTCCAGATGTGATGGCAGTGCTGTTTGAGCCCTCTCGCACTTGCACTGTCTCTGATCCTCTTCTACCAGGCTTTCCTTGGGAACCACCCAAGGAAGTCTGCCTAAGATGTGCTAAGATGTGCCTGACCTAAACTGTTCTCCATCTATGTCCCAAAACAAAAGGGCATCTCTGCAGGGGAGTGCTGGGTAGGCACAGCCCCCAGCTTCCCTCTGTGTCCCTCTCCTGTGAGCTAGCAGGGGTTGTGCCTGGTCTCTTCTGGCTAAGAGAAGGTGGGGCATGGGTGACATGTCTGAATAGGTGTTGGGGGTGCCCAGGGCTTTCTGACAACCACGACTCAATGCTCGGTGCACTGTGTTACAGGAGGATTCCCAAACAAGTCTGTGCTGTTTATGGTGGCAGTAATAGGGGCAGCATTGTGTCTGTGCCAATCTGCCAGCAAAGACAGCTCCCTTCTCATCATAGCTGGGTTCTTCCTCTGGACAAGTCGGGTGGGGAGTCCCCCTTTGATGTGGGATTCCTTTTTGCTGGCATGAGTCCTAGGACAGATGTAGCTGATCCGTGGGCCCCAGAAATGGGAGCGCTGACAACTTCCCTGTGATATAAAGGAAAAATCTTCACATATGGAGTGGCTGAAGTGATTCAGAGCCTTCCAGTCAAGGTGCTGTGCTTTCTGCTCTGGTGATTTACAGAAGTGCTTTAGGTAGTGGGGTTTGTCCAGACTGCATATGACAGTACATTGTATCACCACTGTGCATGGCAAAAATGGAATGAGTCAAGGTTACACAAGCTTTCTTCCTAGGACTTCAACAGAGGCATTCTTCCCCTTTCCTTAAGGGCTCAGCAGTGGAGACAGTGAGAAAACTGGCCCAAAAAGCACTGTGGAGGCACTGTAATGGTCTGTTTGATACAGGACCAAATCAGAGGTACTGTCTGTTCTGCAGGGTATCAGGCTCCCCACTCCCGTTGCAGACCAGCTGGGATTCTGATGATGCTCTGATTGTGTTTGTGGGCAGGCTGAACTGGAGGGAACATAGGCAGAGGACAGTGTCTGACTAGATTAGGGCCGTTTCAATCCATTTGTTGTCAAATGCACCATGTTTGGTTTGGGCCATGTGGGGTTTGTTTGATAAAGGAAGAACCATGCTAATTGAATTCACTGGGTCAGTGGCAGTTCACCTGAGGGGGAGGGCAAGGACTCTGATGGAGGGATCTGCTGTTACACAGGAAACTGCAAGAGCTTGGCTTTTCATCCTGGCAGAACTCGTGGGTCTTATCCCCCAGTGAGCCTCATGTGACAGTGGGAAGCCCAAGGCCTCAGAAACACACTGCCTTTGCCTATGAGGGAGGATAAAATGAGCCCAGGTTGTGCCTCTGAACAGCTAGTCCAGTGCTGTTCATGAGGAAAGCACCAAAACTAGCTGAAGAAAACTCCTTAAGGATTTCAGGGCCAGTCCCTTCCCCTTGCAAACCTTAACAAAAGGAGTCTGGTGAGCAGCAGCAGCTCCCTTTCCAGACTCCCTTAGCACAAAGGCTCTGTATGCCTGGGCTAGCTGTGAAGAGAGTGAGGAAGTGAATGGAAAAAATCAGGCAAATGGGGAAGAAAAAAATGAATTTGTGTCCCTACCACAGACTGGAGATTACTATGACTAAAAGCAACAAGTGATGCAAATCATTATTTAAAAACCCAAACAAATGAGAATAGCATCTTTCATTTATCTGCTGGAAATTGCCACAGGCTATGTTCAAAGGCAAAATCTATAGCTCTGCGTGTGCATTCTAGTGGGGAATATTCCATCTGCCCCAGTAACCTCTCTTAATAGTCCCCACTG
>VZTZ01035766.1:0-14006 GCA_013400955.1 Drymodes brunneopygia | reverse complement strand
CCCCCCTTTTCCTCTCAGTTGCCCCCATTCTCTGTGTGTCACCCTCAGCCCCAGTCCCTCTGTGTCACCCTCCAGCTCCCTCCCCTCAGCATCAGCCCCTCTGTGTCACCCTCCAGTCCCCCTCCCCTCGCAGTAAATGAGGTAATCATGGAAAATGAGGTAATTAAGGTAAATATGGCAATTATGGTAACGGAGTAATTGGGGTAATTATGGAAGGTGGGCTAAATACGGTAAATGGGGTAATTACGGTTATAGGGGTGAATGTGGTGAGGTAATTATGGTAAACGGGGTAATATAGTAATTGGGACAAACACGGTAATGGGTTAATTTTGGTAATTGGGGGTAAATATTGTAGTTGTAATTGCAGTAATGGAGTAAATGGGGTACTTACCATAAGGGAGTAAATACGCTAATTGGTTAATTAGGGTGAATGGGGTAATTATGGTAATTGAGATAACAGTGGTAATTACGGGTTATTATGATAATTGGGGTAAATACAGTAAATGGGGTAATTACACTGATTCAGATAAATAACAGTAAAATGGGTAGCTACAGTAATTCAGCTAAATAAATTTAGGTAATGAGGGCAACTTCCATTATTTGTGCAATTACAGTAATTTGGGTAAATAGGGTAATTGCAGCAATTCGGGTAATTGCGCTAACTTGAGTAATTACGGTAAGCGCAAAAACTCTGGCAATTACGTTTTTATGGTGATTACTGTGGAGTGTGCAGTGTTATGGTAATTACAGCAGACGGTGCAATATTCAGGTAATTACGATAGAGTGCGCACATGCTCAGGTAATTACGGCAGAGTGCGTGTGTATTAACGTGGTGGAGTGTGCACTTATCAGGGCAATTACGGTAGAGGGCGTGCTCATTAGGGCAATTACGGTAGAGTGTGCGGTTGTTAGGGTAATTATGGTATGCGCGCTCCTATTAGATCAATTGCGGTAGGGTGTGCACATATTGAGGTAATTACGGTAGAGTGCGCTGTAATCGAGAAAACTTGTAATTTACGGTAATTACGGTATGTGTGCAGTGTTATGGTAATTACCGTAGAGCGTGCAATTTTCAGGGACTAGGGTAGAGTGCCCACATACTCGGGTAATTATGGTAAGGTGTGCGCATGCTCGGTTAATTATGCTGATCGCACGTCTATTAGTGTAATTACGGTAGAGTGCGCGCTATTGTGGCAATTACGGTACTGTGCTTATATTGTGGTCCTTACGGTAGCATGTGCGCATACTCGGGTAATTACGGTGATATGAGTGGACCGACTAAAACACACAGCAATAGACGTTTAGAGCTGCACCAGAATTTGGCACCCGAGCAATAACAACTTGTTCTGACCACTGGTCACTGCTCACCTCACTCATTTGACCATGACTGCTGATATCCAGCATTACTTTCTAAAAATAAAGACAAAGAACAATCCTGTAACACAGCCACTATTTACAGCTCCCCTGAAAATCTGAATGATGACTGGCCTTCCCTGACTAGAAGCAGCACAACAAAAGGGAAAGGCACATACCATCACCCAGCACGAGTGAAGCCAGGCCGGGCTGGGCTGGGCTGAGCTCACGCTCCTGACACGTGTCCCAGGCAGCAGCACGGCCCCATCACCCGGCCCAGGGCTCAGCAGCTCGAGCAGCAGCAGCCACCTCCAAAGGGCACTTCCCACTGCTGCTTTCAACCCTCTCCCGGCCCTCGTACACAGCTGCATCTCCTGGGTGTTCACAGGGCTTAAAGCTCCCAGCAGACAAGCCTGTTACGTAACCAACTCTTTTGCCTTTCTCCAAAAAACACTGAATACTTTTTAAGTCCTCCACACAAAGCAACCAAGGAGCCAAGCACAGCAGTGTCCCTGCATCACAACCTGCTACAGCCAAAGGAATTCCCAACAAACCTTTAAGCCAGGCAACATTTATCTGCCATAGGCAACTATCTCATAGAAAAAGCTAATCATCCAGACACATCAAACAGGGACCCAGAGGCTAGCTGAATGCCTTGAAATTAAGAAAGCTTAAGCTGGACCAAAAAAAAAAAATCACAGTTCTCAAAACCTGCCTCTTCTTTTCATAAGGAGCTCTTATGAACTCGATGGCAACTTCCCCTGAAGTTTTAGTATTAAAGTTATTGCCTAAATCAGCCAAGAATACAAACCGCAAAGGGATTTTTTCTTGCTATTTTTTAAAAGGTAAAAGCTAATTAACATCTTCAGCATGCCCATCTCATGCAGCCCAGCAACTTTCCCACTTTCCCATGGCCTTTGTCCCATCGTGTAACTGCATCACAGGGCTCAGACAGCTTTCCCTGCAAGGATTTCAGTTTTTAACTTCCCTCCCTAAGGAGGAGTCTGAAATAACAAAAACAGCCTCGTGTCCCTCCCGCCGCGCCGCTCCGGGCAGGGATGCAGACCAGCAACACCCCCTGTAAAAGAGAGCACAACTCCAGTCCCCAATACTGACCCCAACCACAACCACACACACCACCAGATACAAGGGTGGAGCAATGAAGGCAGGTGTTTTTAGTGATGTGGGGCAGCGGCGACCCCCCCTAGGTGTGGCTCTTCTACTGCACTTTATTCTGTTCTATTTTCTTTCATTGATATCTAGCGCGATCGGTGGGGCGACTCATTCAGGGACGTATGCCGGCTCCCACAGCGCCCTGCCCACCACGGCTCCCCGGCGACCAGCCAAAACAAAGGCTACATATTCACAATAATAAAAACCACCACTAAATGATTAAAAGCCACCCCTGTATCTCACACTACAGCCCATAACAGCATCCTAAATCAAAAAACAAATCCTTTAGAAAGATAACACCGCCCACAACAATTACATCTAACAACAAAATTCGTGTCAAAAACAACTTATCAACACTTCAGCTAGAAAACATAGCATATTAAATAAATATTCCATATCCTTTATCATACACCAACAAGGAACAAAATAAAATAGTACAATCAATTCTTAAAAACCACCTTCCAAACACTAAGCAAGAAAACTTTCAAAAATTAAAAACTACATCTAACAAAACCCTAACTAACAGCAGGGGCTGCGAGTGAAAAAGCTAACCAAACCACCTTTGCCATTTAAAAGACAGAAACTCCCTAGAAGACAATTATATTTAGCAATCATGAGAAAAAAATACATTAGGAGCAATCAACACAGAAAAGATTCTCTTCTTTTTGTGCTGGGTTCACTACTTTTCTGTTCCTTCTTTAAAATTGTTCTCTGCATCTGAGACAAAATATGAAAATTAAAGCAATTTTCCTGTGTCCGTCATAGGCAGGAGCTGGTGATGTGTTTAAATGCTGATCTAGTGTACAGAAACCCTCCCCACATAACCACAGGCAGGAACATTATATGTGTGTCTCACCTTCCTACCATAAGTTACTTTGAAGCCCCTCTGGATGGAAACACAAAGGCAAATACAATCCCGTGCATTCTGCTGCTCAGACCCTATCTCCTCACAGAGACATGTCTCTCCCAAGAGCAAAAAGATACGGGGGGCTGCTATAGGGTTACAAGAAACAGAGCACAATGAAGGAGGGGAAGGCTCTATAGGCAATATATTCCCAGTATTGTCTGCCCCTTCAATAGCTCTTAAGTGCAAGAAAATTAGCTTTGACTCTTTTGACATGAAGTGACCATGGTGGTACTGAGGTGTTTCTGGACTGGAGTTCCAGAACTCACAATATTACTGTGAAGGAGTAGGAACGTTAGGTGTTTGGTCCAGAAAGCTTATTTTTCTCCAGACAGGGACTACCCCTCTGAGAGAGTCGCAGGCATCTCATGTGGTTGCTTTTATTTAGTGCCTTCCCATACCGGCAGAGGTTTTCCTTCTTTGACTGACCTACTTGTGTAAAGGAGCAGAGAAGGAACATGTGAAGGCTCCTTGCTTAGATCTTTTTAAAACAGGTGGCACGGCAGAAGTAGGGAGTGAAATATCTACTGTGGCATTGGAAAGGCTTTTGTTGCAGTTTTATGATGTAGTGTCTATGGCAGAAGAAAACAGGTAGAGGGGCTGAAAGTTCTATTTCCAAGTGAAAATATGTCTGTATCTCACGTCTGCTATGTCACCTCATTTTACCACATTAAACGGTTGAACCTGCGTTTTAATTCAAGCTTATTCATAATGTTGGTAAAGAAGGAGAACACCAGCAACTACATGCTGAAAATAACATTGTGCATACTTTTTGTCACATGCAGATGATGTGCTGAACCTAGAGGTATTGACTGAAGA
Source organism: Drymodes brunneopygia (assembly GCA_013400955.1). Taxonomy (NCBI): domain Eukaryota; kingdom Metazoa; phylum Chordata; class Aves; order Passeriformes; family Petroicidae; genus Drymodes; species Drymodes brunneopygia. The sequence continues at coordinate 9,757 of VZTZ01035766.1, read as the reverse complement.
GAGACTTGTATATCCAAAACTGGCATAGTCCATTGCATGGTTTATCCACATGATCACTCTATGGTCACTAACCCTGGTTTCAGAATTTAGTCATCACATTAGGCAACCAGTTACTGGGGACCTATTCTGACAATTTTTGACTGACTGGCAAAGTTAGATGAGGATCCATGTGGGACCAGGAAAAACCTAAGCAAAGCGAAGGGGAATTTTCTAGCTCTACAGTCAGTTCCATGCCAAATAGACGGCAGGAAATAATGCTGTTGCCTGCTTTAACTGATGTGATATTTCTCGTGCTCAGGAGAGAGACAGATAGTAGGAATTGCAAAGCCACCCTTGTCACATCCTTCATTTTTAAAGAAATTTGTTTTGTGGAAAAGACACGCATTAATAATTTCCATCATTTTGCCCTCTCCCTCCTCAAAGTGTTTCAGACAAACTGACCTTTTCCAATAGAAATTCCTTTTAACCAAGGAGTCCTAAGTAGCTGTTCTTGTGAATAGAGATCTGAGGTACCAGGCCATAGTAACAACAAAGTCTCATCCCAGCCTATTAAAATCATGAATGGAGCTTGATATCCATCTTAGGCAGCAATGTGCAGGGGCTGTAACAGTAGTATTATCCCCCTTTTTAAATAATTCAGCTCTGGTATGGAGGCAACCAGGCAGAAGGGTTTTATTTCTGATCAGCATCTTGTTTACATGAGCAACTAAATAAGGGTCTTACTGCTCCCTTTCCAGGGATAAGATAATCCATATATGGGTAATTATTTTCTGTGCATCTTGTAAATACATTGAGAGGAGCCTAAATTTTCTCTTTAGTTGATACTGCTATTAAAGAGAATCGGTCCAGAAAAAAAGGTTTGAAAATGTCTCAATTTCTGCAGTTTAATTTAGTTTTCCTCCTTTTGCAGGAGAAGTTTTAAAGCCAAATGCCTGATTACAGCTTTCTAGTTGGGAATATAATACAGCATTGGTGGACTTGCTGCCAGTCACAGCTATCAACACAGCTTGAATGTCTCATACTGGGTACTCAGAGCTATGTCTTAACCCATAGAGTTATTTGGTTTAACTTTTTTTTAAATATTGGGAAATTTGCTGTCTGCCTAAAGCACTGCTCCAATTTATCTGTTTTTTCATTATTAATTGGTATATAATACTCTGAGGCAAACGGCACATTCATGTAAAGCAGAATGTAACAAAGGAAGGAATCAAATGCAGTCCTCTTGGCACTTTGTTTTCCTACTAAACCCTTATGACAGTTCTCCTTCTGACACATGCCTCATTATTTACCTTTCAAATTCATCATTTCCATTGTAATCTTGCTGGGTTTTGGCATGGGTATAGAAAAGGCTTGTACTCAAGCCGAGCAGTAAATAACTGAGCTAGGAATCTTGGGAACTGATGTCAGTATTTCCATGGCCATTTCAAAGCTCTTTGTGTTGAACCTAAACGTGAGATCTCCATTCTTTTATTAGCTCTCCTGAGAGAGATAGGATTGTTAATATTCATCTTCCTCTGATACGATTTGGTTTCAGAGACTCCATGGGAACCATCCAGATTAGAATAATATAATTGTAGTAAATTGCTTGTGGCAAAAATTGTATATAAGGCCCCTCTAATACATACATTCAATCTCTGGACAGCAACAAAAACATGATAACTGAATTAGACTTTTAACAAGATTTTGACAATTGATGAAGCAAATACGAGCTTTAAAACATAAAGTTCCCTCTGCCTCTCCTTACCATGTCTGAGCTGTCAACCGAGAAATCTGGTCCACCTCCTTCATGAATTAGTCTCTCTATTTATGTATTGCCTTCCTCAGTGTTCCCATTTGATATGAAGCTAGCCAACCCAGTTAATTTTAAGTTATTAAAATTACTATTACCATTGCAAATGTTTCCAAGGGAGATAATATTAATAATAGTCTCTCCCATCGGATCCTGTCAGTTCCCGGGGTGATTAATATTCCTGTCTACAAGAAGCATTTTATAATTTAGAGAGGGCATATTGCTTGACTCGTAGGCTATTATTCTGCATGGTCTGTGATGAGAACATTGTGATCCGCTACTATTGCTTTACTGTTTACACAGCTTGAAATACCTCATAAAGCAGTTAGGAATAAGATGAAATTCAGTTATATTCAGATCTAAGAAATGAGACAACCTTACAGGAAGGTCTTCAGATGTTTTGTCCTCTTCATTCACCATGTCACATCCCCACTGACTGTTGCTGTCATCCTTTTCCTACCTAGGATGCAGATGGCAGCTGTATTTCTCTTTGTATGGCCAGGGCACAGCTTTGCAAGGATGATCACAGACACTCCGCTGGCTCCAAAGCACCATGGACTCCTAACAAATTTTTTCTATATAAATACCACACTGTGACTGTGGGGAGCTGCTACTCTATTTTGAGACCAAGTACTTTCAACTCCTTGGCAAGAACTGTCTAGGAAGAATCGAGATCAGTTTTTATTTTCATGGGAATAACCATAATCTGGATTTTGCCAGGAAGCCTTGTGATCCCCTCTCACAGACTTGAGTGAAGCAATCTTTATTTTGAACACAAGCTGTTAACAGAGCCTGTTCTTGAATGCTCAATGAAAGGTGCACTTTAGTTTATGCAGACAGGTTCAACGGCAAGGTGCCAAGGCAAACTCAAGGGCAAATATTGCTTCCACAAAGTCTGATCTGTGCCATAAACAATAGCTGATCTGATTTTCCAGTCCGGTCTAAAGCAAATGCCCAGGAAGATGTGTCTTCTCAACATCATAGCCAGCTTTATGGCTTTGGTCCATAGGCTGCAGAGTATTTACGTTACCTGCTTCTCAAGTGTTTTCCCTCAAAAATCTTTACGGAATCAGATAAACCTTCCTATCATTATGGGGTCAAAGCTGCACAGAAAATGAATCAGGTAATCAAGAGGGGCAGGTGGATTGCCATTCAGTGACAGGTTACAGATATTTAACTCCTTAGGTATGCAAAAGAAAGTTCACTGCTTCCTGGCACAAGATATAAGATAGCAGCTGCAGAAATTACCTCTTTAAGACTAAAGGACTGGCTAACACCCCTCTGGGATATTTGCCCCTACAGACATTTGTAGAAATGTCAGTGAAACACTTTCCACTCTAACCCTGCAGCAGAATGCAAGCCATGACCTTTGGCTCACGTATCCAGCAATGGGGAGGTGGCAAGGTGTCGCCCTAGTTTTACAGGGCTCCATAAGTTGTAACACTGTAGCTGTAGTTTCCCATGCTTGTTCTGTAAACATGGTCCTTGTTTTTCTAAACCGGCCGGGATTGTTTTGCACTTGTGGAATTGTTTTTCATTCCTTTCCCTGGGGTGGAGAAAGATGACTGACCATGTCTTTGTCCTGTAAACCTTCAGGGGTGTTGACCCCTTTCACCAATCTTTGACTGTCCTTAGAAACATATAAAAATAGGTAAATAAAGAAGGGCAGGGCTTTTGGTCGGTCCTGCCTGGTGAAACCACTGCTGCTCTGTGACCCACGTGTTTCTTCTGTTGCTAACTAACCAACAGCAAGGAGCGGCCAATGTAGTGTCAGAGAACCCGTCCAAAGAGGATGGAGTTGGGGGCTGTAGAACGACTCCATGCTTAGCATAGGTTGGCTGTACAAGATACTCTCTAAGTTACAAAAGATGGCAAATCTGCTTCAAATATGGATGTAAGATAGGCACTCAAACAACAGGGACTTGTTAATTCCAGGTATCTCTGTCAGCACACTCCGCAGTAGTGTATCACTTGTCATGTCAGAGGCATGAAAGACATATAAAAAGTATCTCCCTGAAGATCACCACAAGCAAGCCCCGCTTGTTCATGCGGTGCTGTGGAAGCAGCAACGTCTCAGTGTGCTTTTAACTTTCTGTCCAGATTTTAAACCCACTAGTTGTCACCTTGAAGCACTACCACCTACAGGCTGCGCAGAAAGGTGTTCCCTTTCATCCCTGAAGAAAAACCAATGGCAAATGTGTCCACTTTACCGTGGAGGCACATGTCTTTTCTGAGGCAAAGAATATGATGAACTAGTGAATATAGAAGGTACCTACAGAATTTCATCCACAACTCCTTGTATATCATTAATACTTGGGAGAAGTATGACATAAAGATTTTGCTTTTACTAAGAAAGGGTATTGACACTTTTAACTTTGCCATGGGGCTTGTAGTATCCCTAAGGCTTGCACTGGAGTTTTCTGCTGCTGTAAGAGCTGCCAGTAGTAAACATCAGGCACTTAACAGTGCTCATTGTAGTGCTGTAAGATTGTACCATTCAGAAATACTAGAGAAGGGGCCTCTAACTTTCCATTCTGGCTCCCAGTGCAGCGTGGGAAGAACAACAGAGCATCACTGACTTCAGCAGAACTGCTGACACTTACGTTGAGAGACATTTCTCTCAAGTAGTTGTACATAAATTACCTGTTTGAAATGGAAAAGCTCCTAGTCATGAGCTTTATCCCTAACCTTCCAACTAACATGTACATTCCCAATTGGAAAACTATAATCAGGCATTTGACTTTAAAACTTCTCAGGCAAAAGGAGGAAAAATAAATTAAACTGTAGAAATTGAGACATGTTTTTTAAAAATTGTGTTCCACAAAAACATGATATTCATGTATAATATGCCCCCCCAAAAAATCAAAACACATAAAATTTGTTCCAGGGAAAGAATTATTTCCCTTTTCACTTTTTAGGACAGCATATGCATGTTATTTTCTTTATTTTTTCTAAATAAATAATTATCAGTGTATTCATACTCATATAAACATATCTATGGATCTATTTATGCACACAATAATGTGTGTATGTGTGTAAACACATACAAATGCATATGAGTCAGGGGAGGTTTAGACTGCATATTAGGAAAAAGATTTTCACCCAGAGCGTGGCTGAACACTGGAACAGGATCCCCAAGGCTGTGGTCACGGCCTCAAGCCTGACTTCAAGAAGTGTTCGGACAATGCTCTTAAGCCCCGCTGTGGGATTGCTGGGGTTTCCTGTGCACGGCCAGAAGGTGGACTCAATGATCCCGGTGGGTTTCTTCCAACTTAGGAGATTCTATGATTCTATGCTTCGGCATATAAATATCTATACACAATAAGCAGATGATAATTTATATGCTTGACGGTTTAGTTGAACCATATGAAAAGCTCATAGTTTTCAAAACTAGGCTGTCAGCTAACAGAACACAGGAATTGTAAGGTTACCTGGTAGCCAGGGCATACCAATATGGTAAGATGCATTATCTATCAGCTACTGTGATCAGTCACTTAAGCTGACTTGACCCATCAGTAGTTTAACTGAGGTTGATTACGTAATACAAAATAATGCAATTATGAGAGCACAGTCCTTGGAGATGGCTGAAAGACAAACAAAAGGCCAAATTCTCTTACAGTGTAATGCTGGTGAAGCCAATGGAAACCTGCTGAGAATATGCATGTCCTGTTAGGACACAAGAGCTGTATACTTGCTCAGTGGCAGTCATTCATCCCTCTGGAGGGCACCAGTTTACACTTCTGATCTTTCCAGGAGGTTTAGGGAAGAATTTCTGTGAAACTCAGGGCAGATGATACCCAATTTTTCTATTAAACCTTAATCCATAGTCCTTATGGGCAGATACCATGGTTTCATTACTGTGGTAGCAAATCTTGCAGGACTACACAGGACTTGCTACAGACAGAATGTCTCTCTCTATTCCTGGATTATCCTGCAAAGGACAACTTTAGTAGCCAGGCTGTTAAAAGAAAAAGCTGTGTAATTTTTTCCAGGAAGTGTCTTTTTGTCATTCTGCCTTCCAAGCACAGAGTCCACGCTAGGATCTACTATACTGTGTCATTTTACAGTTGTTCTGCTCAGAGGGTGCTAAAACTGAGCCAATGGCAACAGAAGTAAAACAAACAAAAAGAACAAACTAATGAGGGGGGCAGGGAGGAGGATGAGGAAAAGTGAAGGGCAGTCATGAAGCAAGGGACGGGATACCCAACAGTATTTATCTGCTTCTTGCAGTCTGTTTCACTTTTGTTTAAGATGTCAGCTTTTTGGGCAGAAAAAAGAATTTTCCTTGTCATGCTTAACAAATAATAACAGCAAATTTCCAAGGAGGTCGTGAGGACCCACTGTATCTTTATACATGTTCATACTCTGTTCTCCCAGAGATCCTAGTTGTAGGTTTAAAAATGAGAGAAGTAAATTATTGTCTTGCTAATTAAATCCACATAGAGACCTGCGCTATACAGATTACATTTCAATTGATTATTTTATCACTTTTTGTATTATATCTGAAAAGCAGGTTTCATGCTAGATTTGTACAGATTAAGCAGATTAGTGTCTAGGTATGTGTGGGCAGTGTATGTGATAAAAGGATGTGGATGGATAAATTTGCATATTTTTCCCTTGAATTGAATTCTTTGCAACTCACTTTCCTAAATTCTCCTTAGTGTCCATCAAAGAAAATGATTAATTTATTAATCAATATCTGGCCTACAAGGAAACTAGAGGTTGCTGAAAACAATTCTGGAGTTTACCCCTCCTATAAATAAAAGACGGAATACACAAATTGTCAAGGTAGATCATGTAAATCCGGTGACTTGCAAGTAGGAGAAAACTATGCAGTGAAAAAGTATTCTGAGAATAGAAACAGAAATAGGAGTGCTGAATCAATGATATGAAGCAGAAGATAATGAATGAATTTGAAGAAAATAGGAGATAAGCAAGCTTGGTTTCACGCAGGCCACAATGGGAGAACATGACTACACTAAATCTGAAAATGAACACAGTACAGTAACCAACAGAGAAGGTACTAGGGTCCGGGTAAGTTTTCTGTTTAAAAAAAAAAAAAAAAAAGGCAGTTAAATAAAAAATCCTAGACATGAAAATTATTCTGGAAAACCAAGTCACAATTCCCTTGTGGCATTCATAAATAGTCTAAATCTTGTTTACAGTTGTAATTTCTATTTGATGGAGTTATTGCCAAAGAGATTAGCAAGTCCTTTCAGTTCAGAGACATTTAAATTTAGCAGCAGGAAAAAGAAGTTTGTTGAGTGTGGAATCCACCCCTGCTGCTCCAAAACAATCAGAAACAGGAAAAAGTAATCAAAAGGGAGTTTTAATGAATTATAGAGCTATTGTTTACTGGGGAGGGCTGAAAGCCTGAAGCCTGAGCCTGGAGGACCTCTGTGACCCTGCACTGCCTCTCGGTGGCAAAATATTTGCTTGAAATTACGTCAAAACAACACAATGTGTGTGTCTGAAGGCCAAGGGGCTGCGGGGAGCATTGAGAAAAATAGTGGAAATTCCCTGAGTCTCTGAATGTACTGAAGGGTTTCCCTGAAAAACAAGGCAATAAACAGCAGCTGTATTCATACATTCAAGCTAACACAGGCAGTGTCTCTTTCTGCTCTACCAAACCGAAGGCTCGCCCTGCCGGACAGCCCCAGAAACAGTTGCACCCCTTTGCTCCACAGCTGCTGAGCAGGGGTGGGCTGTGGGGCTGATTGTCCCAGGCACAAGCCTGAAGGGCCAAGTGCCCTTGGGGAGTGAACTGCCCGGGTGTGTGCAAGACCCAGGGCCTCGGTGGCAGCAGGCCAGGGTAAAGCAATGCTGCCATGGTCTCCTGAGCCTGCCAAAGTCAAAGCTTCACAGGCAGATCTGGAAGTTCTTCTGGAGAGGGGCTGAAAATGGGAAGCCAATTTTTCCAAGGAAATAATTATACTGGAGTTTTTGAGGGAGTAGACTTCTGTTGCTTTCTCCACGGGATAAAAAAGCGCTACATTACATTAGTGCACAAAGGCAACAATTATGTTACTATAGTGCTTACCAGCAGTTACTTATTCAGTAGGATGTGTCCAAGAGCAGCCTGCTGCACCTGCCTGGTTAGGGAAAGACAGCATTCCTCTCTGCCTGTCCCTGTTGACTTCTCGGGTGGAAAAATCTCTGCCAAAATGTTTGTGTCTTCCATTTAATGCAAGTCATGCACCAGGGAATTGGTATAGACCCCTCCAGGCCTACCAAAAGCATCCAAGTAAGAGGAAGACAACCAGAATGAAAATAAGCAAAAAGATGAAATGTTTCCCGTGGAAAATGGACACATAAAAATGAACAGCAGTCCTTCCCCTCAACAAATAGCAATGGGGTCCATGAACTGCTCTGACAACAGTTAGTGATCGCGGGGGTGCAACATGTAGATTTGAGTTATGTAAAATAACAGATGACCTGCTCAGCCGCATACTGCATAATCCAAAGAATTTGTCTACCTGTCCATCACAGTAATACTCCCAACAGAACAAACTGAGCAGGGTACAACCTACAGGGTAGGAGATCCATGGCAAAAGTACAATATGTATGATGGTCACGGGCCAGCTGGCCTGTCTAGGCATTCCTCTCCTGTATTTTACATACTGCCTTAATTTCATTCAGTGGCATCATGCACAGTTATGTGGCATCCCAAGAGATTCCCCTGGCAGCTGGAAGAAACACATTTTGCAATGTGGAGCTAGACAGGAAACAACTCACAGCAGCTTCCAGGTTAACAATCCCCACGAAAAATTTGGTTCTTCCAATACCCAATTAAAAGAAGGCTTTCCCTTTGTATAGCACACACTGGCTAGCATAAAGTCACTAAGAACGCTTAAGTTTCATCATTATTGGCACATACAATCACCTGAAGAAGACAGATGACAGTTACTTCCCCTACAGGAAATGATATGTAATTCAGTACTCAATGTTTAATATAGATTAATGTTTAATAAAGCGCTGTTGACAAACTGTCAAGCCAGACTAAGTATTTTTATTTTACCCATACCTACTACACTACCAACAGGTTTGTTAAACCTCCAGATTTTATTTCACTTTCACCTTTGTTAAAGTTCAAAATAGCCATGCTTTATCTGCACAAGATCCCTTGTGGTCATATGGCTTTCCACGGAAATGTAAAACAATAGCTTTGTCCAGCTATGTAATTTTCTATTCACTCATATCATTCCACCAAGAAGCCAAGATATTTTAAATAAATAAAATGTGTAAGAATTTAGAAGTGGAAAACATCCATAAAGATACTTTCAAAGTGGCCTCTAAAATGCAGATTCTTCGCTGTTTGGCAAGGCCAGTTAAAGATTTTTAGCCCATTAATGTCCACAGCACCTACAGCTGCCACTATAGCTGTAAGAAAGCATTTCTGCAGCTCAGGATGGAAGAAAATTGAAGTATTTGGTCCCACTAACTGCATCTGAAAATTTCATACACAAAATAATATATGCTTGTACATTTATATACTGGTTTTCTAGAATGTGCAGTCATGAGCAGTACTTAATTATAATTGCATTTGGTATATCTATGCAATACATATTAAGAAAAAGCTCACCTTGATGTTGTGCATGTGTTTCATAAGAAACAAGGTATTGGCTAAAAGACACTCTGTTACAATTATAATCTACAATAATTATAAACGAGGCAATACTACACAGTTTTTCAGCTTTTACCATGTTGAAAACTTCAGGCCCATTTTTAAATTCAGAATCAGATTATACATTTGCACAGACATATCAGTAAGTGTAATAATATTGTGTTTTCATACATACACAGATGCCTAGTTACAATCATTCTGAATACTTTTTGTCACCTATTCTTCAAACTCACAAGCCCTCACAAACACTTGTTCTGCTGTCAATCTGAAAAATGCCAGCAGGTCTCAAAATGTTATTTACAAATGCCATGCAAGACAACAGTCTGACTTTTGGAGCGGGGGGG
>VZTZ01035764.1:67882-81230 GCA_013400955.1 Drymodes brunneopygia | reverse complement strand
GAAATATATTTATTTAAAATTTAAAAAGCACAATATACTTCAGGCAAGGAAAGAACACCTCTCAGAGGAGAACTGGGAGGGAAAGCACAAGTCATCTTTTTGTTAATAAAAACATGGTGGGAGAAAATATAAACAACTGTGCTAGAAGAATGCTTCCAGGTTTACACACAACTCACTGCTACCAGACAGTACAATAGGCACACCAAAATGAACTCTGCTTTCTCAAAGACAAAGCTAATAATCTAAGATTTACTTCCCCTTTACCAGCTTCTGAGACTTTCAAACCTCTTGTAATCCAGGTTTCTAGGCCCTGAGACGGGGTTTTAGCAAAAACTAAAAATTTCTACCAGAGTTTAAAATTACAAAAATAAAAAAGAGATACAGAGTAAAATCATGAAACCTCCCAATAATGAATGACATCTTGTTTGACAGCTGTCAAACAAACTGAGTAGTAACAGAGACTTTCTTCCTTTTTCACATTCACTTAGTGTCTGGGAAGTAGCTCCTCATAAGGAGCCTTCTTCTTCACCCCACAATGGAAGGAGCAACCCAATTCAGTTAAGATGGCCATTTAACTTGATCTTAAGATCACCCTAATCTAAGTAATTACATCAAAGAAACATTTCACCTTGCTGTTGAGGCTGGAAAGTAACACTGAAGGAAACCTCTTGAATTACTGTGTTTGCCATTGTGGACCACCATTTCAGAGGGTCACCTGTCCTCGACATGGCTATGGTACTACTCTAGGAGCAGGGCAGCAGAGAAGGAGGAAAAGCAGGGAAAAAAGGGAAACCTAGATAAAGAAGCAGACTTGACTTTAAATTAACTTTAAAATCCAACCTGCAGTGCTATTTAGCATTTAATTATTTTAATGAAGTTTTCACAGCTACAGTGAATTCAATATGCATGAAAATTTAAGAAATTTAAAACATAAAACTCTGCTTTAAATTGAGGTATTTCCTTTATGAATTAGTGGTCTAATATATAGTTTAGAAGAATCCCTTTTGTTCACAGTATTATTTCTGTCTGAACCTACCATGAAGCAAGAATTTTCTGATTCCTTTTCTATTCTTTTCTTACTTTATAGTTTCTTGCTGTTGAACTAAATGTCATTCATAAATTAACACTGACCTCTACATTTTCAAGTAGTTGAACAGAATTTATTTAAACTTAAGTTTCTTTTGTTTAAACACAATTGATGTTATTCAACCCTGTGAAAATCACTCCTCTTAGTGTATCAGGTAAGAAAAATCAGAATGCAGTAAAAGCCCCTTCCTAAAATGTACATAAATTTAATTCCTGTTAACAACACTAATATTACATATGGAAAATTCCCTTTTCTTTTTTATGGACCTGTCATATGACCCACAGTCCTGCTCTTAAGAAAACTTTTTTAAATTAAGAAGAAAAAAAATAACCATTTTGAATTCTTCACATCTACAATTTCAATGTCAATTCACACATAAATGTTCTGAAAATATGAAAATTGCTAAGTGACGTTCCAAAATGTTGCAGTATCCCACATCTTCATAAACAAAGTAATCAATTGAAAAATATTATTACATCCATATATACACTGAATTAACTTCCATTTCCTAATGGCAAATGTCTTTCTTCCTTGTAATTTTCAACACAATAGAGACAGTCAACAAAATAGTTATACAAAATTTTACATTAGAAAACTAGAAAATAATACAGTGTCTTTTTCAGTTAACACAAAAAAGTTTCTTTTAAACTGCATTTTCTGCATGCCTCAACAGACTGGAATTGTCCAGAGCAAATCAGTTTTAAAAAGGTTTATTATTCCCTATGAGATTTTTAAACTACTGAAAGCTCATCTTGTACTAGAGCAGATAAAATATAAACTCATACTTCTGGTTCTGTACTGGCTTTCTGATTCAAAACTGAGATTTAGAGCAGGGGATCGCATGCCATTTCACTGTGCAAGAAACAAGGTCCTAGAGAGCATAGAAGCCTGTAGATACAGGCAGTAATAAGCTCTATTTCCTGCTCTTCCTGCTGTAACTCATAATTTGCTGTGTAAAATCCCAACAAATCACCTCGCACTTTGACATATTCTCCTGCAAAACAGGTAAAACATTCTACTATGTGTTCCCAGGTAAAGTATTCAGAAGGAGGCAAATCATTAAGGTTAAAAGAAGTAGAAACAATCAGCAAATGGTTTATTCTTCTAAGCCCATTGCTTTTTTTATTAATTGTATGTGGGAACATCAGTGCACACAAAAAATGCAAACCCTCATCCAAAATCTATCTGGGTGGTGTAATATTTAGGCATATGACCATAATATGACTTAATCAGGAACTGCTTAAAACATTATTTTGAGTGTGATTTTAAGTGGAATTTCATGTAGTCACAGCAAACTAACCAAAATATTTTTATTATCATTTTAAACTATGAACAGAATGACTACACAATAAATTTTCTCTACTTACAGAATGAAAACTAAAATGTAATGTGAAAACTGCTGTGCAAACCTCTTTCAAAATGTGAGGTCCCTATAGACATAAATTCACAAAATTCAAAAAGCTTTAAAAAAGATCAAGCCATTGATAAACCCACCCACTCCTGCAATTCAGACATATCATGCTAAAAAAAGAATTACTATTCCTTCTGGAAGAGGGCACGTTCTTCAAGTAAGACAAGGCACACATGCTGCCAGGACTGTCTGAGCTGGGAAAGCGATATCCCCACTTGGCTGGGGGTTGCCAGTTTGCTGGCATAAAGCTGAGGGCAAAAGGAGTTTCGGCTCGGTGCGGCGGCAGCACCCCGCACCCGGCTGAGGTTATCTGCAAGCATGCCTTTCAGGAGTGTGGGCACCACACCAGGGCGTGCCCGTGCCCCCTCCCACGCCCCCCCAGTGGGGCATGGCACCTGCGGCAGGGCAGGGCACTGCCAACCTCCCCAGCACAGGGCCAGCTCAGCACTAGAGTCCTGCACACAAAATTCTTCCCTTGGCTGGCCAGTGCCCTCGCTCTTCTCTCATATTTCTCTTGCTTTTCTTCTTTTTTTCCTGGCCCAGCACCACTCCCTCCAACCCTCAAGAGACAGCACACAGTCTAGCAACTCAGGGACTCACATAGGCCAGGCTTCTTTCTGTGCAGCCCTTTGGGTAGAGTTGTTAATCCTTCTTATTAATTAACGAGATAATAGCAGTTAATCAGAAAGCAATATTAATGTTAACTATCTAGGAAACTTCCAACAGAAATGATTTATTCTTTTTGCCCATTTCCTGGTAACAAAGTCACACAGCTGGAGTTGTGGTAGCATCTTGATGGTGTAAGAAGTTAAAAAATGAAGAGTGCCTAAACACTATGGGACTAAAGACATCTGCATCTATTTTCTGCCCAGCTCCCTAAATAGTTTAAAAGATCCTCTCCTCCTTTGACTCCAGAGTTTATTAACAGCTGGGGAACGTGGGCTCCCCCAATTATATCACCCTTACATAAGGACAAAGGAGAGTGTAAACAGTAACATGACTGATCAGAGAAATGTACTCTGAGAGGCACATGCACTAAAAACACTTAAAAATGTTAACATTTACATGTACCACTGCTTCAGTTCTTTGAACTCTCAAAGCATTTCCCAAGGTGTACTATGCTTCATTCAGTATATGCTGAATTACCTAATATCAAGTTTGCGTTTTATTTGTGCTGCAAAAAAAAGTAGCAGACATGATGAGGGAATCAGGAATTCTGCAGACAAGGCACATTGCTATGGGTATTTTATGTTTTAGAAAAAAAAATAAGGCAATTTTTAGCTTTTTTTTTTTTAATTAGTCACTGTAAGAGCAACTAAAACATCTATCTGAAGGAAGGATTTATATTATCTTGGTTCTGTTGCAGCAAACAAGTACTGCAGCTTTCATTCACTGATTGTCAAAAACTTTCCAATGTGCCCACTGCAATGCGGATGCCAACCAACGAATCAAAGGCATTCAGCAACTAGACAAAGAGGGTCTGATGCCAACCTCGGTGCCACTGGCAACCATTATTGGCATCGAGCACATTGTCTGCCTTTTTTTTCCCCTCTCCTGGCACTCGACAAACAAAATGGCGGTTCTTGTAGCAACGGGAGCACAGCATAAGCTCTGCGCTGAATCAAATACCATCAAATGATTTTATGGACTGAAATGCATTTCATACCAAATGACAGACACTCTCCGATGCTGACAGGAAAAGAAAAAAGGGACAATTCTGTCAAGAGAAACAATGTTCATACCATTTTCAAGTTTGGGCTTTATAAAAGATCTGTGTGGGAAACACACGCCCCTGATACACACAACAAGCAGAGCCTCAAAGAAGCGTGTTACGATTAAGAATTATTTTGATGTTAAACATTGATCAGAGTATATACTTCACATTTTCTTCCTCCATTTCAGTCAAAGGAGCAGCGTTGCAACGTATGTCAATCCTCTTTTTTTTTCTTTTTTTTTCTTTTTTTTAAGAGGATAGCAGAAAGTAAATAGAGAGGGGAAAAGATGCTGAATTTTGAGATGAGCGAAAAGTAGCATCTGAGGAAGTTCATCAATGATAGAACTTCATAGATCAGTCCTTATTTCTTCTTTCAAGGCAGACATGGAAGTAGAAGCTCTTTTTTTTAAGAACTGAAAAGATTATTGACACTTCTAGATCTGGAAATTGTCAATATATTGTAACATTACTCTGCACTGCAATGCGGATGCCAACCAACAAATCACAGACATCCTAGGCTAAACAAAGAAGGTCTGATGCCAATCCTGGTGCCACTGGCAACCATCATTGGCACTCGAACTATCCTTCCTCCTCTTTTTTTTCCCTAATCTTCTCTTTTAAAGCAACAAAAAAGCAAACGACTTGGCCCCTTTATTCATTTTACATGCTAATTCCTTCTTCATATTTCGTTCAGAGATTTAATTGTTTCTATGTTTCCATTTAGTTTTTATATTGTGCTATTAGGCTTGTTTATATGTTCTGAAAGATAAATAAAAAGCAAAACGCCATATATAAAATGCAGCGTTTTGGTTGACTTCATGCATATCTTTCACAAAGCCTGACACTCTTAATCAAGTACACTACAAAGTACCACAATTAACCTACATTCAATGGGTACAGAGAATCAAAGTTTGATAAAATAGAAAAAAATACATAGACAACTAAATATGACTTCTTCAAGAAGAGAGCCAGCAGATGTTAATGGAAGATTTACAGCAAAGCAACAAGACAGATACAAAATACATGATGCAGCTAGCAATAAAAAAAAGGGTCTTCTAAGAGTGACTTGATATATAGAAATCAGCCACCTTCATTTTCAATATATTCTCCAAGTGGCATCATGTAACTTCGAAAGTTATAATATTACAGCATTCTTAACTTACACATTTCCAATCAGACAAAAGTGTTTTAAATAAAGTTGTATTCTCAATACATTTAAATCAACAAAATCAGCCATGCCCTGCAATTCCTTCTCCCACTTCAAGTTACTGACTTTCAACAACTTATAAGTCAACAGTGTGTTAAGAGTACTCTGACCCCAGTTTCTTTGGCTCAAGAGCTACTTAAACTGTTTTGCCTCCCTTTGTAGTTTTAACTTTTAGAGACAGGTAAACCCATAGAATTAATCAGTAAGCTATGACTTATGCTATATGCATTCAAATTATAATTTGAATTTTTTTTCCACAGTAGGAGTTTAAAGGTACAATTTATTTGTAATTAAGCTATTTTGTTTAATGCTATCGAAGAAATCTTTCTTCCTATATTATTTGGGATCAGATTTTCTAAACTCCGCAGCTACTTAAAATCGCTATAAAATACCTCAATGTGTGTTCTGCTGTGGAGAGACAAAAAACCCAAAAAATACAAGTGGGGGGAGGAAAAAAACAATTTTTTTTTCATGACAAATAATGAACAAAAAGAAACCTGATATATATATGTTCACAAAAGCAGTTCTTCACTTGCATGAGTAAATGCTAAAAGAACTCACTTAAAACAAAAATATTGCATTGTGTATCTCTTCTCTTAAAGAATGAGTATACACCAAATGAAGACAAGCAATTTTACTTTTTTTTACTAACAAAATCAATTTGTTTTCCAGTTAAATCCCATAGTTATTTTATCAAGCATCAGATAACATCCTGCCATCTGCCCTTCTGCAGGCCATTTCTAGCTACTACCAGGCCAAGTTGTGAAATGGCCCACCATCTGCAGATGGTCAAACTTTCCCTAGTTGAGATCTATGGCTAAAAAAAGAGATGTATTATTACTGCCAATCAATCAGCATCACAAAGACACTTAGAAGACAGTATCATTACCAGAAAGAACCAAAATGACCCTAAAAGAGAAAAAGTATTTCAGAAGACTTACTGTGAGAGAAAAATGAAAAAAACCCCGTCTTTATCTACTTACAGCCATTTACAATTTTAGGGAACCTGCCTACTGCTGTTCTTATTGTTATTATATTATGCAATATATGAAATATGGCTAGCAGGTTTTTCCCCTGATACACGATTATCAGAAGCCCTGTTTTTTTATTTGCATTCTGTAATACTAAGTTTAAGAAGCTTTTCCATAGACCTCCTGCAATTTTCCACAATTCAATAACCAGCCAAATAAAAGTGTGTGTGATTACGAAAATATACTCTTCATAAAAATTTCTCAAAACATTACAACGTGGATCTTTCCTTTAAAGCTCAGATGGATAAGATGAGCTATTGATGTAAAATATGAATAAAATACTCTATATTCCATGCTGCAATTCTGATTCTATTTGGGATTTACAAGAAATATAGCCATGATAAAGTATTTTCAAGCTTTGTTTTATAGGTATGAGAAGGTCTACAGTTGCTATTCAATGTGATAGCAGAGTCATCAGTTTAAGGATTACTTCTTGATTATTTATAACTACAAAGACAATAAGAAGTATTTGTAGTATTTTTTGTGACTATGCAATTGCCTATACCTGCATCTGTTCTTCATAGTACTGGGGTGGGTGTTTTTGTTTTGCTTTTTTTTAAAAAACGCGATTTGAAAACAAAAATGCTTTTTGAAGTCACAACTATGTATTGTCATTTTTCCACAAAAAATAAAAGGCAACTTCAGTGGAATGAGAGTACTGCCTGGGTACGTGTATCTCTCTCTTGAAAGAGGCACGTATATCAAACATGTGTGTCACACAGGTCTGCAGGAATAAGTGTGTGTTTAAGTACATACGTATACATGCTGATTTACAAATGGATATGTAGCCACATTACATCTATAGACCACAGAACAATTTTTCACTGGGAGCCAGCCCACAGGGGAAACAGGGCTACTTGGAGTCAGAGTTTGACATACTAACATAGAAACATGACAATCTGCTTCCTACCTTGCTCCTGCACGTAGTATGCCAAAAACAAATCAAGCTCCTTGACTGATACTGTTATGTGATGTGGCTGGACGCAAAGTGCTGGATTTGTGCAATGTGGGGATTTCATGAGACGTTCTCCATCCGTACTTTCCAAGGGGATGCCTTTGAACAGGATCACCATGACTAGATCCAGACGCCAGACTTTGTCAGCCTGTCGCAGGCAATCGATTCTCCTAATCTTGCCCTTCTGGTCAGGATTGGACAATACACAGCATGGGTGCTTCTTCCCAGTAACTGTGAGCACAAAATCCTCCCGGAACTCTTGGCGAATATCTTTGCGCAGCTTGGCCAGGAGCCTGGATGCCCACTTCTGTTTAATTTCAGGCTTTTCACTAAGTAGCTCATCCTTGACTGCTCTTTCCTCATCCTTTGACATTCGTTTCTCATGTTTTTTAAAGTACTTGCGTTTTCGAGCCTGAAGATTGAACCAGGTATAGGCAATTGCACGGACATGTGGAAGAAGTGCCTCAATGAACGGGTGAAATTCATCCTGTGGAAAGAAGTGAAGGAAAGAAAAGAAGAAGAGAACAAGAAAACTCAAAGTCAGCAAGTTCTCATAACCAAAGCAGTATCAAGAAACGTTTCTGAAAATCTTTAAGTGAAATACGAGACAAAGAGAATAAACACTTAAAATTTAAGCAAATTTCTGTACAACACCTTTTATAAAATTATTTTTGTTGTCAGGCAGCAGACAAAAAGTGCACAGAGAATTACATTTTTCCATGTTTCATTCTTTGAAACAACCATGTGAAGATTTTATTTTGTACTCCTCCCCTCACTTCATCCCACAACGCTGCAGAGACAACATAATTTAAGAGATGCTACCAAGATGTTTTGCTCCTAGCATTTAAATATTTGAGTGAACAGCTAACATCAAGAAAAGTACCATTGCACAAAGAGGACACTACACGGTTTTAAAAAATCTGAGCAGAAATGTTCAGAAGGCTGAGGCAAATGCCACAGTTCATTTCTCTTCTCTGTGGCACAGAAACACAAAGCATATACATGCTCAGTGTAATGCCACACAGTTCCCGCTTTTGGAGCATGCTCTCAGCAAGAGACTGCTGGTGGCACAAAGAGCATGCGCCATTAAACTTGATCCATTTTCTTATCAAACGTCCAACATTCCAGCACTGAAACAGCACCATTCCAGTGGTGGTAACTAGAGAAACCAGTATACAGTAAGGAAAAGCAGGCAAAAGACAAGACGTGTCATATACAAAACCTGAACAGAAGCTTCTGTACTTTCAGCTCTTCTCGCTTCCCTCCCACCACCCCCAAACTCTGTAAAATCAAGAGTTTATGCAGGTGAGAGCAAAAATTACATTTATGTCCTTCCAGCAGTTCCACTGTGGATTTTGAAGCCCCACAGAGTCAGTTAATTTGTTAAATGATCACATGAGTGTGGCAATTATTCTAAACCCCTTAAAAATCAATCTGAGGTGTACAATGAAAAATGGCAACTTGGCACAAACTTTGCATTCTTTGTGTTTCTGCATGCTGTGGCAAAGAGACATTATGAGTCCACCGCTGGTCCAATGCTGCTTTTGTGAAATTCATGCAATTTATTTACAGTTTCAAAATATCCCTTCTCTGTCATCTAGCTTCACCTGCAAGTTCTTATCTTCTGCCTAGCAGCAATATGGATTGCATTAAAGAGGTAATGCTTAGTTGTTGTCTACAAGCACATCCTATAGCAATTAAATTAATTTCGTTTGTCTGCTTAAAGTACCATCCTACACATCCATGTTAATACCTAAATAGACCTTCCCCAAAAACTTATTTTCCATGAACCAGCCTGCTGTTTAAAACACTGCAATCTACTTATCAAACATTACTATATTTTGGGTTGAAAGGGAGACCTTAGGGGAGGTATCTTTCTTCCTGTGTGCACGGATATTTAGTTTTAAATACCACGCAGATTGCTCATCATACTTAGTGGCACAGTGCAATCAAACTAAAACGGAACCTTTTTTATGCAATTATATTCAAGAATACAATTAACAAACTACTATTTTAGTTATGCTGCTAGACAAGGAATGAATTATGTTTAATCAATAGGCTGATTAACTCCATTAGGTAAAAATGATGAAAGTATAACTAATGGTCTCAATTATAGAGTGCAGACTACCATTGCAGAAGCTTCAGGCAAAGAATTCCATGCTTAAATCTTTGAATTTCAAACAAACTTCAAAATTTCCTGAATGCTGAAAAACCCACTAGATCTAGTTGTGTCTCTTCCCTAACCATCTTTAAATCAAAGAGAAAACAACAGAAAAGTTACAAGTAGTTTACCTATGATCATGTTCTCTTCATAGGAAAAACAAAATTAAGCAAAGGGGAAAAAAAAGGAAAAAAAGAACAGAGAGGCAATATAGGAAGATACTTCATGGCATAAACAATTTCATTACAGTATGATGCTCGACAAGGACCTACAAAGGCAACAATTAAACTGATTAGTAGTTTCCAGCACAGATTTCAACAATTCTGATACTCTACTGGCACATAAAACTAGGCCGTGGAAAGAGTTAAACCACAATCTGTTCTTTGTGTGGGAAGGCAGTACTGCTCTGAGCAACCACAGCCCATGATAAGACTTCCCTATCTTCATATGTTTTCTGATGCCATGCTTTTTTTCCTTTCAATTATAACTACTAAAGAAAGTTTATTTTTTTTCTCTTACAGAAGTCATCTTTAATGAAGTATTCAAATAAGTTTTTTTTTTAATTAATGAAAGCATAAAGGCTGTACAGCGTAAAATCCTCACCATTCATTTTAGGCTGAATAACACAGATTTACTACAGATTTTGAAATTCTAACAGCTGGGACTAAGGTGGGGTGAAGGCAGGTGGCTGAAGAGCTTTGGGAGAAATTAATTTTTGCCTCAATACAATGATTTCCCCTACATCTAAACAGACATTGGCATTTATAACTTAAAATGGCAATAAAATAAACATTGACATATTCCACACTAGTAGAATACTGCACATCTAGTTTTAATTTTGAAGAAGAGTATAATAAATTATTTCAGACTGACTATGCCTTGAGGTAATGCATATAGTATTTTATATAATGTTTATAGCATTTTATATCTATGAAAATTGTATAGATAATTTCACTGTTTAAATTCTAGTCTGTAATAGTTGAATGATTTCTTTTCAAAAAGAGGGGAAAAAAACCACAAAAACATACACACCAAAACTCCAGCTTTTAAAAATTGTATTCAGGTTTTTCTTTCACAGTATTATTAGGTCCTAAAGATATAAATATAGGTGAAAAGTATAAAGGAGAAACACAGCAAAGAACATCCTGTTTGAAAGCAATTTTATCAGAGTTTTTGAGCTATTCATTGTGCACCTGGAGCATTTTCAAATGAAAATACTACTTGACATGGGGAAGTGCCCATAAAAATGATCTTAAATGGACATTTGCAATTAATCACACACATTCTCCACCAAATCAATTCCTAAAAATATATCTACAGAATTTTATTTTTCCTCCTTAATATTCATATAGACAATAGTGAATTATTTTTTGGTTTTATGTGGCAGTCACTCGTGTCACAGTTGCTCTTGCAATAAAGTGATTTACAAGCGTAAGATTTTCAAATGTCATTTCAAATAGCTCAGGTGAACCACTGGGCACTGGCAATTTAATTTAAAGTCGAAGTTACTATGTAACCACTGGGCACTGGCAATTTAATTTAAAGTCGAAGTTACTATGTAACATCTATGTAGCTTGGAAAGGAAAGGAAAAAATAGCATTCATCTAATGATGATCGATAGGCCAGATTTTTTTTATGGAAAAGATAAAGAGGATATGCAATGCTCTTCTCCCATCTTCAACTTTTAAACTTTGTATCAGCCCATGAAAGTTCAAACTGAGGACTGTACAATGCATACACCGGGTAGAAGAATGGAAATTTTACACAGAAAGATTCATTGACTCAATTTCCCTGCATGGATTTTCTCATGCCTAGTGAAACCACATATAGGAGCAAAAGAAAATACTACATATTCTGAGATTTTGGACTACTGTAACATAAAAATAAGCCACGGCAAAAATATCACAAGAGAGCAAGCACTAAAAGGCATGCTGTAACTGCATCCTATTCATGCCTCAGCAAGACAGATAAATGCAGTTTCCACTCATTCCAAAACATAGAGAAAGTGGTATATGGAAAAGAGAGGAAGGAAGCCCCCAAAATTTAATTGCATTTGGTTACTTTTCTTCTTCCTTGGAGTTATTTTCACCCACCAAACTTTTCATTGTAAGTGTGACGGGTAACACTCAAATTGCCAAGGTTTGTCTTAAAGCTGTACTTTGGATTTTAGACTTGTTTCTAAAACGTGCTTCAGCTCTGTCTCGGCACAAACTGAACTACCACTTTCATAAGTAGCTCTGTCCAAACAGGTGTTCTGTGTTTACTTTTTCCAAAATATTTTCTACTGAACATATACTACCACAGTCAATGTGCATTGCAATAGTCCTAGAGACAGAGAACACAATAGAAAGAACAATTTTGGCAGTACTACTTTAATGCAGCTGCTACGCAAAGTGAGATTAATCAATCTTTTGCCTTAAATAAATAAAGAATGCAAGGTATAAGTTCGCATTGCTGATGCCATTTTCATTTTTAATTTATATAGAGAAAAAGTTATTTATAAACTGCTCTTATCATTCAAAGCAGGTACAAAAGGATTCCAAACTAAAATCAATTTGCTGCAACTATGTTTCATGTATGTATCACCAAATGGGAACTGTCTCTGCATGGCACATGGTAGAGTGTGATTGTAAAATAGTATGGAGAAGGTATCAATGCACAAAAGCCAGGAACTGCTTCCTTGGATTAAAGGCAGTAGAAGTACAATGTACTGTTTTTTGTATACACCTGAGTGCAGTGTTTTAACACAAATTCATAAAAAGCGAGGAAATCTATTATATCAGTGAGTCCAAAAAGCAAATGTAATGAAAAAAAAAAGTCATTAGAGCAGGAAATGAGATAATGAATTACCACTGTAAAAGGTGGTTGTGAAAATCTGTGTCTCAAATGCAAAAACTGATTTCTTAAGTTGTACTCTCAGGTTTATATTCTGATGCAGAGGTCTTATTGCCTGTCAATAATTTCACATGCTGGACAGCCTACACAGAATTAATTTTTGTAACCACAGATTGCATGCTAAGTAATTACTTCTATATGTGTACCTGCAAGCATGTGCGTATCTGTTACACAAAATGCTTACTACGTTTCTCTTTTGAAGAAGAAATATCTCAATAACACTTTTTTCTAGTTTTCTTCCATTGCAGCTCACGTTTACTTACTGAAAATATCCATATCTAAGTCAATCACACTTAGATGCCAAACAAAATATAAACAATAAAAAATGTGTCAGCCAAAAAACTGCAGGACTGCGTCCAATCACTGAATAAGCCTTATCATTGTTTCCATCTTCAATCACAATTTATGAATACTTTAGTCCTTTTGAATTACAATGGTTTGTAACTGCGGAATAACTGAAATCATATTTATTTATTCACGGTGCAACTGTAAGTGCATCGTTGGCCTCTTCTCAGCAGCCTTGCAGCAGACCTTACTTTCGCACATTTTCTGCTTCTTTAGCTATTTGTTGCACCAATGTAGAAGCAAGCAGTTATCGCTTAATCAGTTTACATCACATCCTCCTAAGACAGACTTTTACGAAAGCTGAAAACTATCCCCGGGCTTTGCAGACCGGCTTTGCCGTCCGAAACAGGCTCCGGTGCCCCGGCGCTCGCTCGCCGATACCGCACGCCGGGCGAGGACGCTCCAGGGACTCCCGGTGAACTTCCCAAACATGCTCCCGAACCCCCTCAGGTTTCAAAATTCGCGTTCTGCCGCGGCGGGGACCCCCGCTCGGACTGCCCCCCTCGCCGCGCCGCCGTCGCCCCCCGCCCTCCGCGCCCCAC
>VZTZ01035764.1:34371-60902 GCA_013400955.1 Drymodes brunneopygia | reverse complement strand
CTATATCCGCACACACATAGATGTGTGCGTTTACGGCGTCCATGCCCGCGCTCCTCCTCCGCCCCTGCGAGCGCAGCGCGGAGCGGAGCGGCCGGGCTGCCCCAGCCTCCTTCCAGCTTCGGCCATGGGCTGCTGGGCCGCGGGCTGCTCGGCCACGGAGTGCTGGGCCGTGGGCTGCTCCTCCCCTCCGTCTCCTCCATCGCTCCCGGCGCTCCGCCGCCGGCCCGCGGGAAGCGCGGCTCTGCGCGGCTCTCCGCTTCCGCCTGGCGGCTGCCACACGCAGCGGAGCCGCCGCGGGCTTCTGCACATTAAGGACGAACAATCTTTTGGTTTAGCCCTCTCAGGCCACGCTTGGCGAGTATGGTTCTTCGCATGTTTTTTGTTGTTTTTTTTTTTCCCTGAAAGGTTTTTGCACGCAGGTTATGCAATTTCATGGTTTCAGATGCCACCTTTTCTAAGGTATCTCATCACCCTGTTCGCTCCCTGTAGGATTAACTCCACTCCAGAGGAATTGTTCTCCAGTCCAGCCCCGAAGGCAGTAAGGCACCCTCGCAGAGGAAGGATTTCACATCTAAAACTTCCTACGCAATTAAAGCACTTACAATGAAATAAATAAAACTGCATGAGGTAAAAATGTGTGAAGAGTTTTAATCAATCAGATAACAAATACATTCCTTCCTGTTAAAAATTGGCAAGTACAAACTGTAAGGAATCTTCATAATTGCTGGGAGCATAGGGGCCCCTCAGGAAGTTCATTTTCTTTTGTTTGATTCGAGAAAAACAGTTTAAGTGTCTAAAAATGCAGTCTACTCTTAAAATGAAGCAGAAATAGCCATGAAATTGGGAAAAAAATTGAAATACAAGCTTTCAGACTTAAGACCAATCACTGTAGAGTTTTGCTTTATTTTTCAGAGTTTGTCTTTTCTGATCCTTTTACAAAGAAGTCAAACATAGAAAAAAAACGAATTATGAATTTGTCTGTTCAGTGAACAGGGGAAATGATTGTTTGTGCTATGTGTGGCAGATTTTGAAAACTTTACACCAGCCAGTAGAGTGGACAGCAGACCTTTCTGCATCCCAAAAAGAATCTGCAGGTGCTGATTTTTAAACTTTAAATGTTTTCCCACTTTTTATAGAATGAAAGTTTTATTTTTGACAGTTGTGCACAATTAAAATTTGTGCTAGCCATCAATGCTTAACAGAGTTTTTGCAAGAACTTTAGCAATATTTCATTTAGGCTTTCAGGTGCCTTTTTTGCTCCATAGGTTTGATTTTGGTGTTGTTGTGAAAGATTCAATTTCTGAGATACAATCCCATTACTCTCTGCAGCTTTCTCTGTTTTGTTGATTGGTTGGTTGTTTTTGTAGAGTATATTTACTAAGCCTAACTTTGCATGTGATTTAGCAAACAATTGCTAAATTGATTTCTGTTATATCAAATGACAGAAATAATGGCATCAGGAAAGAAATAAGTATTTCAGTCATTTAGAAAGAAAAATTGGATTGCACAAAGTTGTCATACTTCATCAGCTTAGTTTAAACCTAGATGGTCATAAGAAACTTCCGTGAACATATTTTGAAGTTCAAAAATTGTGTTGTGTATCATTTCCACTGCTTTTGATTTCTGAGTTCCACAGCACTAACGTGTTGATTATGGCTTCCTTCTCCATAAATATAATAAAGGTCTCATATGTTTTGTAACAAGCTGACCTTAAGTTCTGTTGATTCTGGATTTTTTTGGTTTTCTGAGGGTATAATATCTATATACTTGATACTTTTTAACATTCAGAATGGATAAAACAGGAAAAGACTGTAAATAGTTTTCTTCCATGGATAATTGTTACCAAATCAGTTACTCATGTGTGTATGAGTAGATAGCAATCTGAGGGAAGATAGAGTCACTTGCAGAATTTCCACTAAAACAAGTAACAAAGAATTATTTGACATCTTTACAACAGAATTTGTGAGAAATATCAAATGTTTCAAGATGTTATTTTTGAAGATGCTGATTTAAGTTTACTTTATTAAAATCCCTGTGTTTTCAAGGTTTGCTTACTAACTGACAGGACAGGAAAATTAAGTAAGTGAAAGGGGAGCTGGTATATCGATGGTTCAACAATCGAGTCTGTGCAGAAGTCCAGTCATGGGATAGACTGAGCAAACAAGGATCATGTTAAGCAACAATGAGTTAGGCAGGACCTTGGAATAGTTTGACTGTGTGCATGAGTGGTACAGCCGTTCTTGTTCATAACAGGACAACGGAGAAAACCACGTAGCTTTGGATGAATACATCATTTTGCACATGTGAAAAAATGCTCTTGCCCCACCAGCTTTCAAGTAGGAGCTTCCTACTTTTCACAGAAAGGCCACTGTAGTAAAAAGTTGCTGTTTCCTATTCCTGAAACAACCCTTTCAGGTTTGTCTGAGCAGGACACCATGAAAACTCCACGATTTGCACATGTGCACAACATTTGCTCATTACTTCTGGAAGTTCATACTTTTGCCATGCTGCTCTTTACAGGACCCCAGCCCCACCGAGCCTCCTGCACAGTCTCCTAGCAACGAGGAGAGTTATAACTCTCACTTTGGCACTGGTGAAATGATTCCTTCTGCTGCTTCCCCCAGGCAAGCACTCTGCAGTCCAGGGTGAAATGCACTGGGCAAAGAGATGGGGAGTACTGGTCAGAAGGCTTGCAGAGGCTGGTGTCAGTAATTCCCTGTGCTGCCAAGCAAAGTCTGGGGTTCCCACCCACTGTGGCAGTGTCAAGTGCCAGTTATTTCCTGCCCTGCTCTGGCATATTAGGTAGGGGAGAATTCAAGCAGATTTCATCAAATTATTTCTAAAATTCCGTGAGTTCTGTAAGCAGTAGCAAAATTGTTACAGTAGACCAGATTTTTCATTTTGGATCATTTCCTTTTGGAAAGGAAATATGGCATATACAGTTTTAGTCAGCAGCAAGTGTCCCTTTCCTTGTCCAGAAAAGCAACTGCAGAATCCTGATGCACAGCAACTCTTCCTACCTAGTCTCATACTATGTTCTTTTACTTGTTTAGACCTCTTCTTCTATTCAAATATGGCAGTGTTCAACGATCACAACATCACCACTCAACCATATCATCACATCATCACCAAAACAAATTAAAAGATTAGGAGATAAGTGAAACACTGAAAGGTAGAAAATCTTGTGTATGTTCTGTACAGAAGCCTTCAGCTCTTTAACTCTCCTTAATAATAGACCAAGTGTAATTTCTTCATCCACACCCCTGTTTCTCTCAATCCACAGAATTGCTAAGGAACTGTAACATCATTGTTTTTATTAGGAAAAAAAAAAAGAAAAGCTGAGGCTTAATGGTAACATTTAAATGGCATACAGAGCCCTTTGAGTTCACACCTCATTAAGGTGAACAGGAAGAGAAGGGGTGCACATCTTTGTTGTTACTTTTGCCTTGCAGCATAGCCAAGCTATGTGAACAGACCAGTAGCACATTAACTAACTTTGTAGCAGCTATATTTTTGTAGCAGATTTGTTTTGTTTGGGTTTGGTTTTTTTAAAGTTTAAAAATTGCAAAACATTGTGAAATGGAGCCAGGGCAGGCCCTTAAAGGACAATTATTTTGGCTTCCTATTTTTTGCAAGCCAGTCTACCAGATCCAAGTCTCCTTCCTTATCCAGATAGCGGGTTTCTTTTGATTAAACTTCACATGCCCTGTTATTTCTGAGATGTGTCCCATAGCACCAAAAGTGACTTGGCACAATATTTCTTGCCCTGGTCGCAAGCATGCTTATCTGAGATGACCAAACACAGGTACATTTGTAAGTTGTCTGTTACATACTCCTGTAACAGACTCTATGTTGCAGTTGCATAGGTGATTGGATTTGGCCCTAAAATAGGGTTGGCATGGGGATCCCTCAGCAAGTTTGCTGACAACACCAAGCTGTGTGGTTAGGTCAGCAAGCTGAAAGGCAGGGATGCCATCCAGAGGGACCTTGACAAGCTTGAGAGGCGGTATGTGCACATGTCATGAAGCTCAGCAAGGCCAAGTACAAGGTCCCACATCTGGAGCTGGAGCAATCCCAAGTACAGATACAGGCTGGGTGGAAAATGGATTGAGAGCAGCCCTGGGAAGAAAGACTTGGGGGTGTTCCTGGACAAGAAGGTCAACATGACCCAGCAATGTGTGCTTGCATTCCAGAGAGCCAACCACATCCTCAGCTGCATCCAAAGCAGTGTGGCCAGCAGGTCAAGGGAGGTGATTCTGCCTCTCTACTATTCACGTCAGACCCCACCCAGAGTGCTGCATTCAAGTCTGGGGTCAGCAGAAAAAGGACATGGACCTGTTGGAATGAGTACAGACTAGACACTAAGTTGATCACTGGACTGGAGCATCTGTCCTCTGAAGACAGGCCNGTTTGGGTTTGGTTTTTTTAAAGTTTAAAAATTGCAAAACATTGTGAAATGGAGCCAGGGCAGGCCCTTAAAGGACAATTATTTTGGCTTCCTATTTTTTGCAAGCCAGTCTACCAGATCCAAGTCTCCTTCCTTATCCAGATAGCGGGTTTCTTTTGATTAAACTTCACATGCCCTGTTATTTCTGAGATGTGTCCCATAGCACCAAAAGTGACTTGGCACAATATTTCTTGCCCTGGTCGCAAGCATGCTTATCTGAGATGACCAAACACAGGTACATTTGTAAGTTGTCTGTTACATACTCCTGTAACAGACTCTATGTTGCAGTTGCATAGGTGATTGGATTTGGCCCTAAAATAGGGTTGGCATGGGGATCCCTCAGCAAGTTTGCTGACAACACCAAGCTGTGTGGTTAGGTCAGCAAGCTGAAAGGCAGGGATGCCATCCAGAGGGACCTTGACAAGCTTGAGAGGCGGTATGTGCACATGTCATGAAGCTCAGCAAGGCCAAGTACAAGGTCCCACATCTGGAGCTGGAGCAATCCCAAGTACAGATACAGGCTGGGTGGAAAATGGATTGAGAGCAGCCCTGGGAAGAAAGACTTGGGGGTGTTCCTGGACAAGAAGGTCAACATGACCCAGCAATGTGTGCTTGCATTCCAGAGAGCCAACCACATCCTCAGCTGCATCCAAAGCAGTGTGGCCAGCAGGTCAAGGGAGGTGATTCTGCCTCTCTACTATTCACGTCAGACCCCACCCAGAGTGCTGCATTCAAGTCTGGGGTCAGCAGAAAAAGGACATGGACCTGTTGGAATGAGTACAGACTAGACACTAAGTTGATCACTGGACTGGAGCATCTGTCCTCTGAAGACAGGCCAAGAGTTGGAGCTGTTCAGCCTGGCTTCAGGGAGACCTAATAGTACCTTCCAGTACCTAAACAAGGCCACAGAAAGTGGGAGAGTGACTTTTCACAAGGGCATGTAGTGATAAGACAGAGCTGAATGGCCTTAAGCTGAAGGAGAGTAGGTATTGGTTAGATATTAGGAAGAAATTATTGACTATAAAGGTGGTGAGGCACTGGCATATGTTGCCCAGAGAGGTGTGGGCTCCCCATACCTGGAAGTAGGCGGATGGGGCTCTGAGCAACCTGGTCAAGTGGAAAGTTGCCTGCCCATGGCAGGGGGATTGGAATGAGATGATCTTTAAGGTCCCTTCCAACCTAAACCATTATATGTTTCTATGGTTTCTTACCAGGTCTTCCGAGGCTTTTAGCACTTACCAGCTTGAGAGCATGATTCAAAAGAGTCAGAGGAAGAACTTCAGTGCAGAAGTTCTTTTAGGCTGCTAACCCAGCTTCTCACTTTCATTACTGTCCTTTTCTGTTACATCAGACTGAACGTGGATCAACCACTCCCGAATGTTGCTTTACTGTTATCGTAGCAGCAGGGATTAGGGAAGGCAGTAAAGGTTATTTCCATGCAAACGTCTGACTTTACACTGGGATCTCCAGGATAATGGAAGGAGAACTTATTTCTGCTGATGGATCCTCATGTGACAGTCCAGCAGACACTGACTCTAAGTGCATGCCACGGTCATTGTGGGCTGTCCAGTAGGCACACCAGCATGACAACTTGTGCAAAAGAAATCTATTCTCTCAGCATGTAGTCTTGGGATATTCAACTCTTCTGCATGAAAAAGAAATATGCATGAGAATTGACCATAAACTTTTCCTGCCCCCATCTCCAGGACCATCCACCAGGGCAAGGTTTTGTCCAAACTGAATGATTTTGGCACCTGGTGGCTTTTTCATCCTGACTTCCACAGGTCTGTGTCATTTTGGCATCATCAAGGCAGCTGAAGATCCTGTGATAGAGAAGATTTTTACACGATTTATGATATTATTCCTCTTGCTGGTGTGCTTAAGATAATAGCTAAGGTTTAAAAATATGGACTTCACACACGGCTCTGCAGACACTGTTAGTACTGTGGATATATGGCACTTTACCAATCTCATCTCAGCCTGAAAGACAACACAGGTTTCTGTCACCCACAGAAGTAGAAAGATGACCAGAATGCTGCTGTCCCAGAGATGACATTCACTAGTTTGAATTGCAGGGATCTTACTCCCCCATGAAAATTTGGATATTGATAAGATGTGTATGTCATTTTAAGAAACACCTCTTGCCCTCTTCATGTACCCAGCAGAAGATTCTCAGCTGGTGAAAGTGGTAAAGTGTGAACTCAGGAGGCTAAAGAAAAGGCTGAATAATTTATGAATAAAAGCATGTCCAGTGCCATTTCTACTCTTGCCTTCTGCAGTGTCCTGTGCAATGTCTCTAAGGAAGAGGACCTCCAAGGCTCTCCAACAGTTTTCAAGGCACAGAAGACCTGAGATAGATGGCTAGCTAGTGTGTTTGTCATCAGTGGGGCAGGGCCCAGTAAGCAGCAAAATAACTAAATGAAAGCATTCTCATCAGTGTTTTGTAATATGCAAGAGAAATTTCATACTATGGAAACAAAATGGGACAAGGCATTCTTCTCCAACACCCATGGATATGCTTTCCACAAGTTTTTTGTTTATCAGGCAACTGAATATGTTAGAATCTTCTTAATTTCTTCTTCCCTCCTGCACATTCAAAAGCCTGGGAATACCTGTGAAAATTGTCTAACTGATCTATTAAATAATTTTAAAAATATTAAAATAAAAATGTTACAGATAGTCTGTTATATAAGCAGTTTTAGAATCATCACAGGCATTCCAGTTGCTTATAATAATGATTTTTAAAGATGCAGATTTGCAGTGCCAGTAAGTGCTGGCAGTAATCACACTGGTGGTTGAGAATGATTTCTGAAGGATACTATTTCCCTTTGACCACCCACCGATGCACTCTGTGGGAACAGAGTGAATGGTGAGCAGGACCTACTTCCAGTCCTGGAAAAACTGAAAAACCTGTACTCTCTGGTGACAGCATTAGCTGTGTGAGAAGTCAGTGTGCAGGAGAAGGCACCAGTGAAATAATGGACCTGATTATGTTCCAGGAGTGGGAACCCTTGCCTTGGAAACCATGGGACAAGTCAGTGCCCCTTTTTTCTCTTCTGTCTTTCTGTGGGCTCCTCTAGTCCTGGTAAGAGAAGCCACTTCACCACTTCACCCTCTTCCTTTCTCCTTAGCTGCTTTTGTTTTGTTTTGTTTTGTTTTGTTTTTTGTTTGGAATTGCCCTTCCTCACTTCACTGGCTGAAGTATTCATCCAGGTAATATCCAGAGTCAGTGTGTACTTCATGCCCATATCCCATATGAGCTTTTTCATTATACTCTGTTGATTCTGCTTGGCTTATTGACTCACTCTAAATGGAGGAAGATTTCTTCATCAAAAAATATGAGCATATCTCTTGTCCTCAATTCAAAGAAAATAACACTATCTCCTTTAGATTCTGTGACCTGGCAAGACCACAGACCTCCTCCTTTATCCCTGCATCTTGGCCCATATGTCATCTGCTACCAACCCGGTTTCCAGTTAATGAGTGCATTAAGGGGGGATATCAGGTTAATTTTTTAACTCATTAGAAAGAGAAGTCAGGGGAAATGGACTAGGTTGTCATTCCAGAACGTTTGTAAGAAACGATTACTGGTCAGAAGACAAGTTTCTCATGCGTAAAAATCTACACCTGACACTACACGAGTCACTTAGTGAAGCACATAGTATGGTAGAGACAGGGCTGGTGAGCTACAGGAAGTTTGTTCTGGTCAAGAAGCCTAATTAATATTGATATATTAATCTTTAAATGCTAAAGGCAAGTACTGGCATCCTGGATAGAAGAGGGGGACTATGGCATTTATGCAACACTAAGGTGAACATTAGCCCAGACTGTCAAATTTATTCTCTCCTTCTCTCCTAGGATGCAAGGTTATGAGTGGACAACCTCAAGGAAGGCAAATTTCACAGCCTTGGGTGGAGATTTTTGCAACATGCAATCACTGATGATCTATAATCTGGACTTGGAGACAATGTCTCAGGAGTGTAACTCTGTACTGTTGTGGTGTGAATGACAGAGAGTGCTGTCTGGAGAAACAAGAAGCCAGAGCGGCTAAATGAAAACCCATAGTTTTCTTCAAAAAATTCAAAAGCAGGTATTTTAGGCAGTCATGTGGGCTATTTGTGTTCACCACAGTCACAGCTGTGCAGGTGCACAGCAAAGCATGTTGTTGCTGTATTTCGCTGCAGTGGATTTATAATGGCACATCTTGAAATCATACAAAGCTATCCTTTCTTCAACCCTGAACATGCCCCACTAACAGTGTTGATTTTCCATGTAGCTACCAAAATGAAACTGTAAACCATGATCACATCAGGGAGTAACCAAACCCCTTGATGAGCCTGTAGTTGTCAAGATCCAGTTAACCTCGGCAGCATGTTCAAGGTGAGACATGCATGTAAAAATAGAATGAACTACATGACAGGCGATTACCTGTGCATAAGCCACAAGTGACCACAGGTAATTTGTGTTGCATAGAGGTAAGCCACAATAAGGAAGAGGAGTGGAAAAACACAGGCCCAGGGAACAGCAGTGCAGCCCTGAAGAGCTACCAAAATGTGGCATAAGAGTTTTGAACTTTGCCAGGAGCCACTCACTATAGAGAGCCTCTCAGAGCCAGTTTTAAAATGAAACCCATATCCTGCCTGTAACCAACACCTGGACAAGCAATCCTGTCTCTCAACTACATGCAAGTTCAGAGTGAAAAAAAAATTACTTGGAAGTATTAAATCCTGCTTCATGCTTTAAACATATAGTGACTTTCTGAAAGACTTGGTTTTGTGTTCAGAGGAAGACTTCCTGGCATGTTAATATTTTTTACTAGACACAGGAAATTTGAGTTCTAAAGGTGACATTTTCAGAACACTTTGAACATATGGGAAAAAAGGCTATAATAGAACTTCTCTGTAGCTTAATCGTACCCAGTAGTTCTCTGAATACTCTGAATACAGAGATACATGCACTCACGTTAATAAGGCAAGACTATTAATCTTTTTTTTAATTGGTTTAACTGATTAATGAAGTAATATATTTTGCAGCACAATATGTACTACTGCACAAGTGGCAAGCAAGACACCATGGAGCTCTGGAGTAAAGGAAGTAGAGAAGGTCAGAAGAAGGTGTGAATGCCAGCAGCAGGAGGTCAGTCTAGGCCAAGAGCAGCTCAATTTGACTAGGATGAGGAAAAGCAAGTCTTGTCACAAGAGTGGTACTAATTGATAAGGCAAAACCAAATCAAAGCAAGTTTTACCTCTTTCATTATCCTCCTAGCCCTCAACACCAACATTTTTATCATAACTCCTCCCTGTCTTCCTTCTGCCTCTTAGTGAGCCAAAGAAAGGAAAATATGTCTAGAAGTAGGAGAAGCTGAAGCAGCAGAAAGGTGTGTAAAAGGCATGAAGAAAGGTCTATCAGACTTCACAGTACATGAAGGAAAGTAACACATGAGGCAAAATTAACTTATAGCTAATAAGTAGAAATACTATCCATTTTTCAGTATATAATGTATTTTGCATAGCTGCATATATTCATACTCTCTGTGTAGAGGTATATTAGAGGAAAAAAAGCAAGCAGTGCTTTTCCATTATAATGTTATTTGGTGCTTTCTTCTGCACCAGTGAGAGCAGTTTCTTTTTTCTTTTATGGTTTTACTTTCCCTCACTGAACCACATCCTCGTTTTCTGTGAAACTTTGACAGATAAAGTTCTCTGAGAAAACCTGAGTTTCTTTGTTTCTGGAATTCATTGTGCCTACAACTGTCATGGGCTCGGTTCAGGAATAAGATTTGTTTAAATGTCTTTTCCCTTTGCTACCCTCTTTCTAAGAGTGAGCTGTGATAGTGGAATGGAAAATATTAGAAATAGGGCTTCTCCAGCACCAGCAAAGCTGCAGCTTGTCCCAATGCCTCTCCTTGAAGGCAGGATGAAGATTAAACCCAGACCACACCAACAGGACCCAGCACCATCCTTAATCCAGCAGTGCCCACACAGAGAGGTCTGTCCTACCTAAATTGTACTTCAGACCAGGGTGATCCCAACCCCATCCTCGGCAGCTGCCCCAGGGCCTGGGGCACGCTACTGCCCCCATGGCATGGACCACAGTGGTGCCCAGTCTTTTAGCCCAGGGGAATCAGGGCAAGCAACTGCAGTGGGAAAGGCTCAATGGCAGCCAGTGTGGGGCTACTGCTGTGCTGCCTCCTCTTGCCCCACACCTACCACCCCACACCGGGCATGCAGAGGTGCCACAGCTGGAGGGGAGGCAACTACAGGACAGCATGACAGGGAAGACATGACACTCACAGGCTCCTTTCCTTCCCCTGCCAGGAGCACTCACTCAGCATCTCCTTTTTATTTCTTTTTTTTAATTTATTTTCTTTTTTTTAATGTTTGTTTTAATTTTATTGTATTTCCTACAATGTGGGAGGGAGCTGCAGCCAAAAATAATGTTGCCAAGCCAAGGGGATTGGCACACACTGCTTGGAGTCTGCAGCAAGAGCAGAGGCTTTAAATAGACTGAGCTCTGGCTACAAGCTGCTCCTGAAGGGCTGGCAGTCTCACCCCAGCGAGCAGAGACGCCAGCTTCGGGTGCAGGATGAGCTGCACCTCTCTGTCCCTGTGCCTGTGGGGTGTTTTACCCCCATCTGTGTTCAGCTCCCTCCCCACCCCTAGCTCCGTGCTCACCCCAGGGCAGACTGTTGGGCTGGAAGGCTGTCAGTTCAATCCATCCTCTGGAAATAACTCTACAGTTACTAGAAATCTGTCATCAGTAAAGCTGTGGTGGTCTGGTGGCAGCACATGTGCATGGTGGGGAAGCCTCCGCTCCAAGTGTTACACGTGTGAAATGCCAAATGTGGTGAGAGCTAGCCCAGTGAGGAGGTAGTGGGATGGCTTCACAACCCTTCTGCCACAAAAGCTGTGCAGTATTGCTGTTTCATTAGACATTGACCACTGGTGAATTTTTCAAGATAAAGCAGATGCACGATTTCTATTTCATCATCCTTTCCCTGAACCAAAAATAATGCCTCTGAACAATTCTCACCACTGCTAATTAAACAAAAGTCTCAAAGCCTGGCAAGCCTGGTCAACTCTTCCCCTTGGATGACAGTGCCATGGGGACAGGGAAATGAGCTCCGTTTTGTAGCAGTGCATGACAAAGCTGCCTCCTGCCACTGTCAAAGATGTAGGAGGGCCCGGAAAAGAGCCTCTCTGAAGCCTACAGAGTTTTTCGGTGTTGGGAATATCTCTTTTTGCCTTGCGCTTGTCGTGCAAAGAAAGCACGAACTCCTGCAAAGCTGCAGTGCTGAAGGCTGAAGCGTCTGTTCGCTTCTTTGAATTGTCTCCTGCCTCTCAGCCCTTATTTCCACAGCACCCTGTATTTCTGTCTCACAGCAGCCGCCGATGACTTTGCTCTTCCGGGGGGGGAGGCCCCTGCGCCCTCCCCTGGCTCCCTCCCCTCCGGGGGCAATGGGGCTGGGGCCGCCCGTCCTGGGGAGCTGCAGGGGGAGCCGGGGGCCGCTCCGGGCAGCATCTTTCCGCACTGTTCTGCGGCCTCTCGCGGCTTCCGCTTCACACTCTCGCTGCAGGGCAGCTTGGCACGTCCTTCCCTGCGCTTTCAAAGGCTGCCTGCGCAACGAAAGTCACTTTCTCCGTTTGCTAATTTCATTCCCTACCTTCGGACCTTCCTCCTCACAACCTCAATCTCCCAAATAGACAAACTCCAAAAATGGGTCGGTTTCTCCTTGTTTCACCCGGTATATGCACATTTCCTTGACTCTTTCAGTCGTTATTCTGACCGGGTATTGCTCCCTCCTGGGAAAGAGCAGTAATTTTCAGTTCAGTACCAATTTTTTAGGTAGGATAAAGAAGACAGTTAACGTGAATAAATACTGAGGATACAGCAGACATATGTTGGTCATTTCCTCTCTGACATGTCAGTGTTAGTTTTACGGCGGACGGCAGCACCACTTGCGCGTGTTCCAAAGACAGGATAGTCTTTCTAAGAGAGTGTCGTCCAAGACAGCGACACAGAGCAGGTAGGGGCGCCGCTACCCCTCCTTTAAAGACACTACTGTTTCCTTTTCTCTCTTTCTCCGATGGACGCACAAAACAAGGAGGGAACAAGGAAATGTTCAGACTCTTAGGCTTCACTACATGGAAAAGAAAAGAAAAGAAAAGAAAAAAAAACAGAAAAACCCAAACAAAAGACACAAAAAAAACCACCACCCTCCACTAGCGGCTTCAGCCGCGTTAGGAAAGTTTGCACTCACAATAGCAGCAGCAAAGTTGGCTGATGGATCGACTGGTGTTTGTGGCTAAAATTCACGTATTTAAAGCTGAAATAATGAATGCGCTGATCCTTCTACCGTCACCGCCCCGCTCCCGAAAAAATCCCACCCAAACAAACAGCGAACGGGCTCGGTCCGCCGCCGCGAAGCCCGAGCATAGCCAGAGCACCGGCAGCAGCGGAGTGGTGCTTGGCATTTGTCTCCATACGCTTTCTTCCTTTCCTTCCAAACTTTTGGACGCTCTCTGCGAGCTATATTTATAGACCTGGAGCCCACGGCTGTATTTTTCCTTGTGCCTTCTTTGGCTTGGGCTTAAGTCACTGGCGGGGAAAATAAAAAAGGAGGCAGGCAGGCAGGNCGCTAGGCTGCCGCCGGCTCTTTTCATGCTACGTCTCTATAGTGCTTTAAACATTTAAATCCAAAAACAAATCCCAAGCCGCTCTCAAGAATAGGGAAGTAATACCTATCTGGAAGCACGCTTATTGGAAAAGAGGAAAGCTTTCCCGACTTCCAGACAAAGTGATTGGGGGATTAAAATCGTGGGTGTTTGGGGTTTTGATGGTGTTGTTTTGCTCTTATTTTGTCCTACGATCTGCAAGTAAAGAAGCTCTCTTTTCCCACAGGGTGGATGCTGAAAGTCTCTAACCAAATATCTCAGTAACGTGGATGGTGTAATTATGCTGTTGTTAAGCATTTCCTTATTGACGTGCACCACACTTAGCGTCTAATCTCCAAAATGTATGCCAAAGCAGTTTCTCAGTGTCTGACATATTTAAATAGCCTGTCCTGCAGGTAAGTAAAACATGAGGCTGTGGAAGGAGCTTGCTTTCGGGCTGAAAACGAGACTTTCACGTTTGGCTTCGAGTGGCAGAACGGCTGGAGCAGCATTGCACTTGGCTGTGCAGTTTGGCATTACCATGACCTAGTTCAAACGCCATGTTCTGATGTGCCATAAGGAAGGTATAAAATTATTAAATCTTCTAACAGCCCATCAAATCCTGTTCAGAGCCCCGGCTCTGGACTCTGTTTTTTTTTAAAGCATTGACACTTCAGAACCTTCACCCTTCACCTCTCCGGGCAGATTTTTCTGTTTGATTACATTAATAATGTGATTTCTATTTGCCCTTCCAAATGTGAAAATCAACCCCCTTCCAACACGGGGAGGGGCTGTTATTTTTAGCTCGTTTGCTGGAACAAAATGTTCCAACATTCTCTGCTTTGAATCTCACTGCGGTTTGACTACTCTTTGATATATAAGACTGTTGGTTATCCTTGTCAAAGTACCTGTTATAGGAAACGGCTTCCTTAGCTTGGCAAGTCACTCTGAACTAAGTAGACAGTAGCATTTGCCTAACGAAAGAAATCTTTCTGTACTGCAGGGAAATACCCGAAACATTAAATATTAAACATTTAAATATTAAAAGCCATTAAAAATGGTAAGTCTACTGTAGGTGCTACCTTTATGATGTCATTAATGCTGTGCCCAGCTATCAAAATAAGTAAGAATGAATAAAATATTTCTATGTCTTCTTGTCTCCTCGACAGGTATATTTTGTCAGCACTTGCTGAAGAGTTTTGGGGACTTCCATACACACTTCATAAACAGCACTAAAAATTCGAGTCTGATTCAAATATCACTTAAATAGCCCTGCTCCCCCTTCTTCTCCCCCCTTACTCCTCCCTTCTCAGTTGCAGTTCTGCAGCCACTGTTGCGGTAACAGAGTACTGTAAAGTACGTTTAAATGTTCTTCACCCCTGCCTCCTTCCGTCCGGTGTCCTCCGAGGAGTTCCAGAAGACATTACTTCTGTTTCCATTTTAAAAACCTCTCTCCGCATTTAGCTACAAGCCGTCCAGCCTAAACGCAAATACTGTTATAAAGGGACATAACAAAGTAGAAGAGAAGGGAAGGGAAAGGGAGACACGCACTTCTATCTCTCTCTAAAGAGAGAATTACATTGATCCAGACTTTAAAAGCTAGTGTCCCTGAGGTGATAAATGCCGTGCACATTCATATGCAGGCATAGGTACAGACTGAGGTGTAGGAGTTGTAACAGGAGTTTTGAACTTCATGGCTGCAGATTTAGAAAGTTCTTATATCAATTGCGTCGGGACACCCGCATGCATTAGCAAAACCACTGCATTGAATCAAGTGCCTGAACACTGCGGTCTTCTTCACAGGATTTTCTGTATCGCCAGAGTACCCCCGGGTAGATGCCCTCCTTGGCCAGAGGCCAGTGGCTGAACGAAGTCAAGTGAATAAAATAAGTGCAAAGTAGTCTTCTTAGCAAAATAAGAGTGAAATGCGCATACGGGGAGCATCTAGAAATGATGAAAATCCGAGTTTTGTAGCTCCAAGCCATTACATTCTCGGCAACAGAGCACAATCATTATTCACGAGTGAAAGGGGCAAAATCCTGCTCATATAGTGATTATTGTTATGACAAGAACCAATAACGTCTTTGTTATAAAAATAGTGTTTGTTATGAAGAAATTGGGTGAGCAGCCATCCAGATAAACATTCCCTGTGCCTA
This sequence comes from Drymodes brunneopygia, assembly GCA_013400955.1. Classification (NCBI taxonomy): domain Eukaryota; kingdom Metazoa; phylum Chordata; class Aves; order Passeriformes; family Petroicidae; genus Drymodes; species Drymodes brunneopygia. The sequence goes on along the minus strand of VZTZ01035764.1, from coordinate 45,645 downwards.
ACAAGCCTACTGTCTTGGTGATGTTTTGTGTGCTGCTAACCGCCCGTCCTTTTCAACCGTTGTGGGTTTTTTTTTCTTGTAATTACGCACATTGTTTCCCACTTACCCTGATTTCAGCACTAAGACTCCGAAATTGCATAGAGAAGTAAAAGAAAGGTTATTTTTCCTGCTTGCACACACAGATAAATTCGATACCTATTATTGTTGTTCAGTAACATTTTCGTGTGGTTCTGTAAACCCCACTCAAATATTAGAGCCTCTAATTTCTCTGTCTTTTTAATTCTTCTTAGTTGTTTTTTGATGGCTTTTTGAAGAACAGTAATCAATTATTTTTGACAGTCCAACACTGACGTTGTTCTTCAAGTTAGGCGCTTTTTATTTTTATCTGTATTTACCTCGCTGTTACAACATTGCGCGGGACCGGTGTATTTAAAACAAGAGGCCGGGCACACGCCCAGGGAGCCACGGAGAGCTCCGAGAGCTCAGGGGCAGTGGGGGTCCCGCCGCGGCACCGCCCGAGCAGTAGTGGCAGCTCCGGCACAGACCGCGGACTGCAGCCGGACCCGGCGCTTCCCGGCGAGGGCAGCGCCGGCGTGGGCACCCGGCAGCACAGCGTTCCTCGCACAGGAACAGGGTAGCCTCACTGGAACGTAAAGACCCCATAAAGAGGCGAAATGCAAAGCAAGGAGCCCGCAAACATAGTTGGGGGATGACGGGCAGCGGGAGGACATGTATCCCGTGCTCACCACGGGAGCCTTCGGGAAGCTTGATTTCAACGCCGGCCGTGCTCGCTGCCGATGAGCCGGGTGAAGGCGGCCGGGTTTGGCCAGGGCGACGGGCCCCGCGCACCTCCTCGCCATCGCCCTCCGCGAACACCTTTCCGCGCACGCACAGCCTCTGCCTCCGGGAGCGTGGGGGAATCCTCCCCAGACCTTACAGACCACTTCCCGCCGACTCAGGCCGGCGGGACCCGCCAGCGGGTTCGTCCGCCCCCGGGGACCGCGGGCACCTGGCTGTCGCGGGGTAGCAGCGCAGCCCTCCTTTTTCATCCACGGACCATCTTGAGGCTTTCCCGCATTTTTTCTTGCATGCAGGCGGACTCAGACCCAGCTGCCGAAGCCGGCGGGCGAGCGGCAGCAGTTTCCCGGCGGGAGCAGCGGCAGACGGTCCCTCCGCCGGGGTGGGAACGCCGGCCGCCCCCGGGGCCTGCGCTGCACCCCTCCTCGCCCCCACCCCAAGACCCATCTGCCGCCTTCCCCTGCAGCTCCGTGACGGCCAGCGCGGCCTCGGCCGGCAATACTTTTAGGACGCTCTAGATTTCCATTCCACTTGGGAAAACAGCCCCCGATCTGGCCAGCGGCCCTCAGTGCCCCGCGGCCGCCGGCGACACCCTTGAGNCTCCCCAGGGCAGCGCCGTGGGGTCTCCCTGTGCCGTCCCTCAAACGCCGGCTCGCCGGACACCGGACCATAAGCCCCACTTTACAGAAGGGAAGCACTGATAAAATTACTAAGTTTATAGGCTCTGCTTCAAATAATTAAAATCTTGTTCTGCTCTGGTCTCCTGAGTACTGCACAATGACTATGGACACAAGTTTGTTTTAAGGCTCCAGAATTCACCTCCGTTTTTAATTAACTGAGGCATGGTGAGTGCTTAAAACTGTTTACTGGTATCACTGCATGCTGCTTCTTCATTAAACTGAAAAATAACGTTCTATGGAATCATTTTGGCAGGTTTTCCAAAGAGTTTGATGCCTGCAGAGATCCTTATGCAGAGCTTTTCCACAGAGCTGTCAGTTTCCTGCAGTCTAAGCTTTGCACAAAGTGCTCCAGGATGCCATCTCATCGTGGACAGACATTATTGTTTGCTGGGGACCTACACCCCCTACCCCTTCCCCGACTTCTTAATCAGCTCAAATCTAACATCAAGTGGCCGCTTATAGGTCATCGCTGTTGCTAACTCAATCATGCAACCAGATCTTCAAAGTCAGCCAGGTGGCCCGTGTTGTCCCATTTCATGAAACAGAGGTGTTTCACCAGTATGGCATTGCCTCCACGAGGGGCAGTGCGCCACACCTGATCTCTACTTTGCTTTTGGCAGATAAGCATGGCAGAGTTGTGCAACCCACCAAAATGGAGAACATCAGCTCCTACCACAGCTGCGAAATGAAATGCAGTTCTCCCCTTACTACACACTTTTAGTAGCGGAAATTTAGACTGAAATTTAAACAAATTCTTTGATTGACATATATGTGACCGAAGCATAGAGGCATCTTCAAGAATAAGAGGAAATGAGACCTAACAAGAAAGGATGAAGTGCCTAGATTTCTTCTTGAAGGTTGAGGAACACCATGATGATGGCATATCACAGCTTTGATGGCTATGGGAGAAGAGAGCGAGATTATATTCTTTCCTTGCTATTTGAATATGTTCATCCCTAACGTTTCCAGACAGAGTAGCTATCTGGGAATTTGTCCTGCACCTTTGGGAACTGAAGCACATATGGCCTATTTAGAGATGACAGGTGGGGCAAAGATGGCTCTTCTGATGCCTGCTGTTAGAGGAGCCAAATTAGATTTTGGTGTAATTTATCAGACCTGGAGGCCACCCCATGTTACAGTAGTCATCCTAGTGATACTTATGGTCACAGTATGCCATACTTTTTTATGCTAATTTCCTTCCCTTTGTGGGCCACAAAGGGAAAGAAATGAATAATGGTGTTTCTAATCCACCAATAACTGCTGAATACCCAAGAGCCAGTATCAAGTGTGAATGAAGACCTCTTACAGTGACTCCAGCAAGTCCAGTCGCTGCATAGGCTGTCACATCTCTGCACATAAAAGTTTCCTCAGACCAGAACGTAGCAGCAGAGAGGGACATGAGAGAAGGAAGGTTGTGAAAGGGTTACTCAAGCCTTAGTCCTATGCACAAGGCTCCACCCCATCTGTTAATGGGGGATGTTCAGCACATATTTCTGGGCTTAACTCACAGTATCTTAACATTACCCCTGGGATGAAATATACCCTCCTTTATGAGCTCAGGAGTGGTAAAATAAGAACTTTGGTGAAGCATGCAGAGGTCATCCTAATTCATAAATATGATATGGGTTCCCTCCAAAAATTATTTGCCATGTTTTGTTACTGTATTTTTGGATTGCTGTTATTTTCTATACTTAATCTTTTATGGGGTTTTATGGTTTTTTCTTTCATGGGAGTTCATTTCTAGGGAACTTAATATTCTTCCCTGCCCTGGTCAAGATTTTAGTATGCAAAGTCAGATTTGTTTCCATTTTTTTGTTTTGTGATTCACAGAAGGCTTTTAGATTCTGAGGGAAAAGAACCTCTCCTATAATGTTAAGGCAGGGACCAAAGGAAAGAAAGAGAGAAATGTAATTTTTTTTTCACATTTGTGCCACTCTTTGTGAAGCTTATTTAGACCAAATCACATGGCAACTCTGAAAAGAATACTGACACTATATCCTCACCTTGTTTGAGTATTTCTCATTTAATTTCTTTAGATTCTCTTCACATCCACACCTAAGGACTTATGAGTAAGATAATGTGGTGGTGTAGCCTCTGTAGAATCACAGAATAGTTTGAGTTGGAAGGAACCTTTTAAATGTTCTCTACTCCACACTTCTTCATTGAAGAGGAACATCTTCAGCTAGAACTTCAAGAGTGTTTATCTTCGAATGACACATCAAATTCCCTACCTCACTCTGCACCCACAGCAGACCACACCATGGAGTACCTACATTCTCTCTCAAGTGACCTGATCTGGCCTTTGCTTTTATTCACCAAATAAATGAATACATCATGCCTGAAGGAGAGAGATGCAGAACTGGGGACCCACTGTGATGGCCCCCAGCATGGCTTCATAACAATGATACTAGTTGGTCTGCAAGTAAAGTTTAAGAGCAAGGAGCTCAAGCAAGTTCTGTTGTTGATGAGTTGAATCTGTGTTTGACAGAGGTTTCCTAGTTAATCCTCAGAACAAAGAAGATAGCATTGTTATTAAAAAATTCCCTGTATCATTCCTGAAAAGGCAGCCAGAATTGGAGGTAACTGGTACTTTATTTCCGTGGCAAGCTCCGCTGAACAGCTGATACTGAGCAGGAGGGAATTGTTCAAACATCTGTCTCTGTGGCAGAATTGGACGCTTCTGAGATGATTCCCCATAACTGCAGATATAAAGAAGAATGAACAGGCTGATTTTAGGGAAAGGATGATTAAAAAAAAAAAAGGAAAAATTTGAATTCTTTGACTGTGCAAGATTTTTCACTAGAAAACAGAACCTATGCTCTCAGGCATTTCTTTATAATTTCATTCCATCTGTTATGCATGTAAGTATTAAGACTGCCACCCTCTTTTTTCAGTAAAAAAGAATGAAAAATCGATGTGTTTCCCTTCTTTTCATTAAGGGAAGGAAGTGAGAAGTGAATATAGACTAAAGATATATTCATGGAAGTTTGCTGTCATTTTGCACAATTCCAGAAGTGTATGTAAAATGGAAAGTATAGGCCAATAAAAGTAATTTTCTGAGTCTTATTAGCTGCCAAATGGAATCACAATATACAGTTAGCTGGGAATCTGCAAGATTTCACACCTAATTCTACTGGACTTAAATTTTAATTTGCCATCAGAACAAAACCTCTAATTGCAAGCAGAAGCAGATTATTACATCTTTTATGTGACTCTGACTCACACATTGACCAAACTGTAAGGAAATAATTTTCCTTTGCAGAGAGATGATGATCCCACTTGGATGTTCTGTACCTAAGAATTCCTCACAATTTACTAATAAGAAACAGAAAATGAGAGGGAATTATCTTCATCTGTTTCTCTCGCCCATAAAGCCCAAAATAGACAACGTGATAGAGCAATTGCATATCATTGCACCTTCTCCAGTTAACTCCTCTTGCACAGTCCTCAACTAGCAAGCTGTTAAAGAAAATAAATATATGGGGAGAGGAACTTTTATATCTCAGATATCAGTGAAAGGATTGTAGTAAAGGCCGGGGGAAAACAGAAAAAGAGCAGAGTTAGGAGTTAGAAGGGTAAAGGGAAAAATGGGGGAAAGGGTGCCTACTGAGACTTCTCTCTCCAGACATTCATGATCAAAGCCCACCACTGCCATTAGGCAATCAATCTGCAGTTGCATACATAAAACTTTGGCAGTGTATAGTCTCCACTGCTTTCAACAGAGGCTTTAGACATCTGAAACTGGGCATTCTCCCAAAATTTAGATCCAGTTGCACTGTACATTCCAGAAAAGGCAGCATCAAATCAGAGGCCCTCTTTTACCCATGTTATTTTCAAGCTGAAGTGTATAAGAAGTTATGCTTCAACCTCTCCATTTAACCTCTTGGGTTGGCTAGGTTTGTGTCCTCCAGCTTCATAAAATGGCACACACTGCTAGTAGGCAATTGCAGGCTAAATGCATTGTTGTCTTAGGAGAGAATACTGATAATGTGTGCCTTTCTTTCTTGATTAATTCTTTCCAGGATCATTCAGTTGCCTGTTGACTTCTTGGTTTTGCAAACAGAAATCTACTTTGACATCACATCTTGTAGGTGTAATGTATATTGTTTCTTAAGATGAGTGGCCCTGAATCTCCTGATTTGTTTTGCTTTTCAGCTTTTAAACCTTTCTGTCTTTTGTGGTACTCCTGCACTTCATTCAAAACCAGTACTAGCAGCCAGCCAAAGTTTTAGCAGCCTCCTATTCTTACAACACAGCCAGAGGTTTCTGAAGCAGCTGTGTTGGATTTCTTGCAGAAAGACATACTCAAAGGAATTCTGCCGTCACAATCAAAGTACAGAATGCAGCCGCAGTCACTTAATCCTAGTCTATTTACCTATATCTCTAGATGCTTCTGCTTTCTTCTGATAAAACACATCTTTAGAAATAACTTAATCTCAGTGTATCTGAAGAATACAGAGGCTGCCCTACAAATACTAGATTTTACAATTACAGAGTATTCAATTTCTTAATACTCCTATCTATCTATCTGTCTATCTTTCATTCCATGATCAGAAAAAAAATTCTGTAGCTGGAAATACGTGGGACATTTGCTAAACTCTTCCACATACACAAAAATGCCCTGTGGAATGTGCAGCCTTCAGTGAAGTTCTGCAGAAGGGATCCTTCTACAAGAATAAGTCAGAGACCAAACACCACTTAATAGGACACACACAGAAGTGTGGTGAGATCCAGAGCATGCCCATGAAATCATCTGTTTATTTATGATAAGAAACTCACTTCCTCTTGGATAACCTCAGGATTGCTTTTGTTAAACCCTTGGCAGCTTAAAAGTCATCTTGCTTTCCAGCATCTGAGCCTTCTTCCTTTCTCTTTTCTTCTCTCTTCCCCATACAAGGGCCCCCTCTCTTCACTCAGCTCCCACTCTCCCTCTCAAATGACATTCTTTCTGTACTTGTCTGCACAAACAGCACAAGGCCCAGGCTGTGCTTCTGAAAGCCAGGAATAATGCCTTAGTCTTTTGCAGTGATTGATGCACTATCCATGGAGAATACTGTGCCATGGTCAGAGAGGTTCACAAAGCCATGCACCATTAAGATACCTGCTGATCTGCCTTTTACTTTCACTGTAACTTAAACAAAAAATGTGGTGAATGTTCCATGACTATATGGTCTTTTTTGTTGTTGTTGTTGTGAAGCTGTAGCCCAAGATTTCAAGTCAGATCCAGACAAGGAATCACATACATAGAGATATATGTTACAAAAAGGTCTATATTTAATATTTAAAACAATTAAAACTGGAATAAAACATTTTGCTTGAACAGATCTACAAGGCAAGTCTTTAGCTCAGGCAGTGCTGCCTACTCTAATCAAAGACACAACCTTACTTTGATTAGTGTATCTAGGGAGATCCAAGCAGCTCACATTTCCTTTCCTAAACCTAAGCCTGACATTACACAGGTACCTTCAGTGTGTATCCAAAGACTGGAATACAGCCCAGGATACTTGCCCAACTTGGGTGAGCAGAGACATTGTGCTTCACCTTATGCCTGAGTCTGCACCTGAGGCATGTAGACATCTATGACAAGTTCTAAAGGGTTAAGAGATTTCAATTTTACTGTGATCTTAGCAGCTGAGTAGCTGAGTTCTATCCTTTAACATTACAGAGGACATTCCTGTTGCCATAAAGTCAACAGCAGAATTCTCATTAACTTCAGCATTAAAAGGGAATATTCACTGAGCATCTGTCAGGGGGAAAATGTATGGTAAAAATTGGAGAGTTTTAGATACCTGTACTGAAAACCCTGATCCAAACATACTGAGATGCTGGCAGTTCAGGAAAAGCATTATTGATAACTCCTTAAGGAGTTAACCTGCTGCTTTTCTCTCATTATGATTTTGTGTAAGGAAAGCTTATTCCTTAGGACATTGACAATTTACCAAATCGCCAAACAAACAGTAAGAGCACAGCTGGATTTCAGTCAGAAAGTCTCCTGGGCAAGCTGGAGTTTTGAAGGTAATATGATAATTGCAATACTAATTTATATAGATAATTAAACAATTTAGTTAATTTATAGTTTCTAATTGTATGCTATATGTTATTTTTCTTTATGTCTAAGTCCCATGAGTAAAACTAGAACTGAAATGACTCTGTAAAGCTCACAAAGGTTTTCCAAGTTTCAACTAAATGTTGCCATCTACTGTTAGTATAATAATAATGATAATACTAAATAAAACTTAAATGGGTGAAACTAGCACTGTAATTGTGGAAGAACTTTGTGGTTATTTGTGTCCTATTTTTCTGATGCACAAGGGACTTTTCTTTGAATGCACAGGCAATAATGTGTTCGTAAATCCTTCTGTATGTCAGAAGAAGAATAGAGTTCATTGTTTGCAAGATCTCATTATGATTACTTTTCAGCTCTAAAAATGTTGTAATAGTTTCCAGAACTAGCATTTATGGTATTCAGTATGTTGAGAGAAAATAGACTTAATTGCAAAGATTGTTCTAAGTGTTCCACATGATTTTTTTTGACCAAGCACCCAAAAAGTGGTAATGCCTTGCATAGCAGACTGCAAATATTTTACTTTTCCTATTAAAAGTTAGAGGCACACATACACATACGTGCATGCACCCTTTACTGAAAAATGCATAAGGGATACATCAAGATCAAGCAGGAGTATCTTAACTAAGGACATAAAGACCTATCTGTTACAGACTGCTTCTGTTCTGAGCTGACAACAGCAAGACTGTTAGTCTGTCAAGTTACTGTCAGTCTTTTACTTTATATACAGCAGAAACAGTTGAAAATTGGTTAAAAGTCTCAAAGCGGAAATTATCTCTGAAGCATCAAAAGTGAAGACAATGTGCTTTTTTCCCATATATGACGCTGAAGCAGGAGGTGGTTTCGAACACTTATGGAATCTCTGATTTTCTGCTCTACCTTAACTGGCATACTAAACTTATTTTCTCATGTCCCATATTTGCTCATTAAAAAGGACCCACTGAATTTTCCGCATCAGATTTTGATGGAATAGTAAAACCTATTCCTCTAACAAAGCCTAACATGTTTCGAACAGGACTTCCCATAACTTTGAAAAATCCTCTGCTCATGTGTTCTTTTGTTACACTCTCAAAGAATCAACCTCAGCTGCCTGTCAAACGTAGGAGCTGTGAAAAGGTTAGAGGCTGTCCATGCTATTGAGAAGAGAAGGAGTGTAAATACAGAAGGAGCAAAACCCATGGCTGGTGTCATGCGGTGCCACCTGCACCTGAAGCTGTGAATTGTGATTTTTCAGTAAGGCTGCAAAGGCTTGGTGTTGCTGCTGGTGCAGCATTGATGTAGAATGGCTCTTGATCTGTGTATAACACAGATATAAAATTGAGGGAATATTAGTCATGTTTATTGTTTCAAAGTATGCTTATTTGAGGTACAGGAAAGTGAACTTTTATGATGTCAGTTCTGATCCAGCAGACAAGTACAGTTGTGTGAGGTGCAGTCTAGGATCACTGAGAGCAGTAGCCCTGGCCCCTGGAAACTCTGTGCTGGATAGCTTGTTTCACAGTTGTGTGTCAGCCAAAAGAAGTTTCAGAAATAGTTTTGTTAAGAGGTTATGCAAAACAGGCTAAAGCCCCAGAAACTTTTTGAGAAACAAAAAGGGTGGAGTTAGGAAAGCCCATACTCAGAAGGAGTTGATGTGATCAGAGGACATGAAGAACAGCATTAAGGGATTCTATGGAAAAGTCTAAGAGTCCCAGTGACATCTTTGCCTTGATTTTTTACTGGCTGTGTTTGTCTGCAGGTGTCCTAGGTCCCTAAGCCTACTATCAAGGCCTTGGGGAATGAAACATGGCCCAGGGTAGGGGAGGGTGGAGTTAAGGACCACTTAAGCAGGCTGGACAAACACAATGCCATGGGACAAGACAGAATGCCCCTCAGGATGTTGTGAGAGCTGGCTGATGCCCCTGTGACACCCTGAAAAATCTTCAAGTCATCACAGTGTTTCAGAGAGATGTTTCTGATGACTTGAGAAAGGAAAATAATGTACAGCCTTTTTCAAAAGGGTCGAGGAGGCGGGTCTAGGGATATCAGGCTGGTCAGCCTCACCTTAGGTCTGTGGTAGGATTATGAAGCAAGTCCTCTGGGAAGCCATGTCCAGATGACTGAAGGAGAATAAAGTGATTGGGAGCATGGACAGTGTCCTTAGCAAGGACAAATCACACGTGGCCAATTGGACTGCCTTCTGTAACATCCCATGTAGATAAGAGGTGAGAAGTGCATTGTGTTTTCCACAGTTCAATGAGGCCTTCAGAGCAATCTCCTGTAGTATATTTACAGGTGGATTGGTGAGATATAGATACTCAAGACATACTCTACAGAAGGTGGAAAAGTTTCTGGATGGCCAGGCTCATAAAGTAATGATCAGCATTATGAAATCTGCTGTTGGTTAAGACATTTTGCAGGGATCAGTCAGGGACTAGGACGTGTTTAAAGAAATATTTTGCTTGCAGATTTTGTAATTACAAATCTTTTGATTCTGAATAAAAAGCAAAATTTTTTAACTTTCGGACTCTTTAAGAAACTGAATCCAAGCATATGCTGTGATTTTTTACTTTCTTGGCCTTTCTAAAATGCTTTTCCTTTGTTTGAGACTGCTTCTTGTGTTAGATTTGTCAGTCTGTAGTTGTCAGCCTGTTGAGAGAAGACTGGTCACACCAGGCTAGATGTGGTTGTCCTGGGCTTTCCTTTGACTCAGTTTTCTGATGAGAAGGGAACCAGGATAAGTCAGTCTCCGAAGTGACCTATCCTACAGGAAGTAGGACAGCTTTCTTCTTGGGTGCCAAAACCAATGGGCAGCTGGTGTTGACTATTGATAGGTATGCAAACCAATTAAAAGTTGTTCCACCTTCAGGAAGAAGTCCCTATATAAGCAGGAGACACCTGAGAAAACATCTTTTTTTTTCCTGTTTCTGCCACAGGAAGCTGTTCCCCTGTTCTCTCTGCGGTAAGACTGGGCCTCTTTCTCCCCCTACCCCTTTTCCCCTCAGAGGGAGAGGGAGGGGGCTTTGGAGCTGTAGTGCAGCTCGGTGCAAGGGAGGACTTGGGATGAGCCCTTTGGTTCAGACACAGCTCGGCCAAAAGTTCCAGCCATGGCCAGGCAGGGCCGGGCACTTGTTTCCCCCCCTCTCAGCTCAGAGGCTGAAATTCTACACTCGAACAACGCGGGCTGCTGCCGACAGGGACCGTGTGACTGGCACAGAGACCGGAGAGAGAGGTTAACCCTCTCGGTGTCCACATGAAACCTACGGACATCCATCCTCCTCTGCACAGAGAGAGAAAGGTGAAACCACCTAGAAAACACTACACAGAAACCCTGAAATCAGTGAAGGAAGCAGAGCCGATGCCCAGAGAGGGAAGAGATGAGGAGTTGCCTCATTGTTGAGGCTGAAACTTCTCTTGTGAGGCCATAATGACAGACTACGCTAAAATACGTCCTGTAACATATGAAATGGACTAAAGGGGGGATGGGACATTCTTACTGCAGCCAGTGAACCAAGGCACTTGTGTAGAGATAAGTAGATACTGAAGTAATTGCAGCCTGATGAGAAGCTTGAACAGAGATAGAGTTGTGATCTAGTCACTTTGCCCCAGGGGTGAAAGAGGACTTATGTTGCCAGCAATGGAAGAAGGGGATTTTCTTTGCTGCTATAGTAGAACCACTTATCCTTAAAAGGATACCCCGTGGTCCACCATAGCCCACCATAGTAGCTGTGGGAAAGCTACAGGCATGGGAGG
>VZTZ01035764.1:0-31278 GCA_013400955.1 Drymodes brunneopygia | reverse complement strand
AAACCTGGCATTGAACAGTTCCAGGAATGGGGCCTCCACAACTACTCTAGACAAACTGTCCCTGTGTCTCACCACCTTCACAGTAAAGAATTTCTTCCTAATAGCATACCTAACATTACTCTGTTTCAGTATAAAGCCATTAAATCAATACTCTCACCTTTTGTAAAGAAAAGAGCACCCCAAAATGTAGTTGCATGTTTTTTCCCCCCTTTTAAGCAGCCCCTTCAAAAATGTGGTCTCTTGGTGTCTTAATGATTTAATACAAAATATCATAATTTCTGAACAGGTCTCAGGATTTTGAAAAAGAGGGGTGAGAAATTTTTCTGCTGGCACGGAAAAAGATGTGAGGTATAACAAGTAGCAAATTAAACTCCTCAGGGCTGAAAGAGGTCTAATCAAATTTCCTTTACAATTAAAAATCTCAGTTGTTTTTTTTTACAGTAAGGAGTGACTTTCTAATGACTGGTGAAAAACACTGGTCTTGAGAGAGGCCTCTTTGTCCCTTGGAACCCCGTAGTCTTCATCAGTGCTCCAACACTCCTTGAAGATAATACTTTCATATGTTGTCCTTTAAATGGTGCTTTTAACAAGCTAGATGAATAAGAAAATCTGCTTTCCTGAAACGAATGGCAAAACCCCAATCACTCTCCAGCCCTCATCCACAGGACCTAGGTAGATCCATATTCTTTTCTGCAGATCCAGCAGAGGGAGCTTGTTTTACCCAGAAAAAATGCTCAATTGAAATAGCAAGTTCTTTAAAATTTGGGAAAAGAAAACATTGCCTAACCACATGAAAAAAGTCAAAATTATATGAAAAAAGTTATTAAGTCTTAACAGACAAATAATGTGGAACAGTTTTCATGCATAATTGTGTAATCTAGTAATGTAACAAAAAACTTCAAACCAAAAACCAACCAACAAACCCCATGATCTGTGTTTGGCTGTAATGTTTTCATTGTGCTACACTTTTAGTCAAAGTGAAGTCTAAAATCAGGATCAATTCTGTCATTTCAGACATAAAAATATATGTCCTGACAGGCATGGCAGTTACCTCTTTCTGCTTAAACTTATTATTTGTATAGGGCAACAGCATCTAAGTAAAACTATGAAATTGTGTTGGTTAATCCATAGGAAGGCTTGAAATAATTACAGCCTATTATCATTGTTCACACTGTTGTTAGGCATTTGAGTTTGAATCACATTGAGGAGATCACTGTATGTGCTGGTGTTAAAATTATACACCTGTTGTGGTTGACCTTCTTTCATTTGTTTTGTCTAAGATTTAAAAAGCATCTTTTTATCAGCCTATCAGCCATGATCATTTACTTCGTTGGCTTGATTTTACAGATATCAAAAATAATGTTGTCTGGATTTCACAGATATGAAAGACAAGGATTTAGAGTTAGATGTCTTGCTGAGGACTGGGCAAGAACAGAAGAAGAGAATTCAAGTATCTGGGCTCTATTTGGTTTACTCTCCCCACAAAATACCAATTTCATAAGCAGTGAGTGCACTGTAGGCTGAGGTTACTGATAATGTGCTACAAAATGAGGGACAATAAGGTCATGTTTGATAAACATTTCTTAGTATTGGTTATTACAGAAGAAGTGATTAATTGCCTCTGGCTTACATTAACCTTTTCAGGTTATATCCATTTAAGACAGCTCATATAATTATTTTTTGGTAATTGCTTGATTGCATAAATATCGGGATCCTTTAGCTGTAATTGCTACTAATGCATCCTAAACAGAATTCTTTAATTATGTTTAGGAATATCTCTAATTTTGAAATGACACTGACATATCATTTATATAATTAATATCTCAATATCATAGGCAATTTACTATCTCTTCTGAGAAGCAGAGATTTGGTAACATTAAGAAATGACATTCTCACAGTGCCTTTGGGAGTCAATTTACAGGTGTGTTCTTGTTTTGGCCAGGACCCAGAGGTTTATTCCATACCACCTTACACCATTGCCAGGGGATGGGGCAAGGTACTCACTGTCTTCCGAGAAGAAGAGTGAAAAACCAGTGGCATTTTCTACCATTGTTTGTTGTCTCTATGTCCATGGTGAGCATATTTGCATTTGGATCACCCTCTTTTCCATACTTCTGTTATTAACATTGTTTCTGTTACTATTTGCTTTCTTATCTCGTTGTTTAAAGTAAATTGTTCTTATCTCAAGCCGTGATTTTCACCTTTTGTACCTCCAAATCTCAACTCCATCTTGCCTGAGTGGCAAGGGGAAGGGCAATGGGGGAGTCAACGAGCAGCATCTGATTTGGGAGAGTCTCGGTGAGGGCACTGAATTGGGAAGTACCATTCCTAAACCACAACGAGGTGAAAAACAAGTCTGTAGATTGATACTCCTACTGTGGTCAGCTGATGCAAGCCTATGGCCAATCTTCCTAGGCCCTTTCATGTTGCTGACAGGTGAAGTATCAACCATTCTAGCACAAATGTGCTAGGTTAGTATTATTGTTCCCTGTCAACATTCTCCAAAGTCAGAAGTGTTCATGTCTCACTCACAACTAGTCTTTCCTACCATGAAAGGTGCTTAGGGAACATGTGTCATCCTGAGGCCCTGCCTAGAGGATGAACACAAGGCTGGTTGTGCCAGTGGTTGTGACCTGGTTGTAATCTCTGGTGAATGCAGTGCTGACTAACAGAGGAGAGGTGGCAGCAGGAAACCCAGTTCAATTACAAATACAACAGGATGTGGAACTGCAATCACTTTACAGCCCCAAACCTTATAAAAGCTCTTTCCTCATCACATGTTTAAGATGATTCTGATGTACATCAAAAAGGGAAAGGTAGGGACACACTGAGAATTATGTGGCAAACAGCACTACTGCTTACAGAGAAAACCTGGTGTCACTTTCCTTTTAGCATCACGTACAACCATTTTCCTTTTTTTTCTCCAAAAAACTATGTATTAAAAGCAGATTTTCAGTGAAACAAATCAGATCATATCAATGAAAATCCAAATTCTCCAAATAATCAAAGTGTAGACACAACTGGTTAAATCACTATGAAATAAAAATTCTCTGTTTACAGGATCAGTTTAATAGCCACTGAACAAATTTTAATAATTTTTAATTCAGTTCTGAGATTCAGTTTACAATATTACCAGTTCCTTGACTGATTTTTAACCTGGTAATAATTTAACATTTTGTTATTCACAGATATAAACTGACCAATTGTTTGAGCTTTTCTAAAAGTAGGTATTCTCTAAAAATGTTCAAACATCTCTCTCAGGTCATTCAAATGCAGAGCAGTGGGTCATGAATTAGATTTCTGAAGGCAGTCAGAAGCTTTACATCATTGTGCCTGTTTCTTATGAGCTCTTGCTAGCTAAATCTTAATTACCAGACAAATATAAGCCACATAATTTTTATACTCTGCAGCTTTGGAGCATAACAAAACATCATTAATATGAGATCCTAACCACTTTTAGCTGCATATAAAATCTTAAATAAGACAATTGAGGATTTTTTTTAGCAATATATGTGTGGGGTTTGGTAGAAATTTTTTCGTTTATTCACTTGTTTGCATTCAATAAAAAGATACAATAAAAAGACCATATCATGTAGTGTAATTTCTTTCTAACTTTAGGACTAAAAACACTACAAAGTTCTGCTACCTCCAGAGTTTCAAAGGCCTCTATTAATAGCGGCTCTAATTTTGTCATTCCCTGAGCAGCACTTTCCTTACTCCAAATAGCATATTCAAGAAGTAATTAGCCCTACAAAGTCTGCACCTAATGATCTAAACACCCTTGTTTTAGTGGTAATTGACCTAATAATTTTTAAAGTCTTCTGGTTTGTTACCAAGAATAGAAAATGCATTTATGTAGGTTTTACGGTACAGGCTGTTGAGCTGGTCCTTTTGGTAGCTTTCAGCACACCCAGTATCAGGGTCACAGCTGAATTAACAAAAGCTATCCCCAGAAAGAAAAAGTGGTACATTAAATAAAAGAAAACAAAAATTACAGTATCTTTTCATTGCAATCCAAAAAGTCTTACAGAAGCAGGAAAAGAGCTGGGATGTTTGTGGTCAACAACTGACAACTGCCAATGGGATGATATCAACAGGGAAATGAATATGAGTTCTCATGGGCATCCTGGTACACTGCTGTTATCTCATTGAATAATAGTATCTTACTAGCCTGATGCTTTAGATGGTGTTGTCAGCCTTATACAGAATGAATTTGTGATATATTTATAATATACCATCCACTATGCTTATGAGGTTGTTTAAAAAATTTTGAAGTCTGAAGAAAACATCCGAAACAGATGAGAAAAGATTTCTTGACAGACAAACAACAGCAAGAATAGTCCTGTCTAGATTATGTACAGAAATTTGATGTAGCATGTTCTGAGCAATGTTCTGATGATACCAAAGTTACCTTTCTTTGAAAAAAAAATTAGTAGGAGTGGCAATATATTCCTAAAAAGGCTCAGAGAAGAAATGTGAAAGCATCTGTACAGAAGGTGAAGCATCGTTTCAAGCAAAATTTTACAAAGATTTGATCAATTTGCACAAAAGTTCACATAATTGATCTGCTTATGGACAATTTTGTCCTTTATTAATCTCCTATTACTTGTGACATAACTTTACTCTGGAAATCATGACCTACAGGCAGCAGCTGAAAGACAAAAGCAATCTGTGTCAGTACCTTTAGGAATTAGTAGATTATTTTTTTGTTTCCTGCAACAGCAATGAGTGCAGTCTGATAGCTGAAGATAAATGCTTGGCTGTAGCACAAAATTTGTAAAATTCCTCCATTCACAGGTGCTGTGAGCTGATGACAATAGGCAAATATGACTGTCATCATATATCTACACCTTCAGGACCACAAAGCAAGACTCCCTGGCAGGGATTGGTATTGCTTCTGATCCATGCACTTCCAGTGTTTGCTAGGACTGGCAATATACTGCTAGAAGGATTATACTATGCTGCTAATGACTATTCATGTATTAGAGGAATTAAACAACTAGCGATTATGATGAAGATTTCAGGAAACCAACAAAGTGTTTTGAACTGAAGAAGCGCAGGACTTGAGATACACACAATAAAAAACCAAAGCATTCATGTTTGCAGATTGATGGGGGACCATGCTGCCTAGACCCAGGTGAAATTACAAGATGTTTGGCTGTGGAATTGTAATTGAAAGGTCATTTCATGCTGTGTTACATAAGTGTGTTGATGGAAATCTTCATATTGGAACATGTTAGATAAACATGTTTGTTTCCAAGAAGAAAACCTCAACCTTATTAAAAAATGTTCTAGGTTTCATATGCACATTGTTTTATGAAAGCTGAGCTTCTGAGAGTCTAATGCATTTTCACTAATTTTTCTTTTTATAAGCAATCTCTTAATTAAAAAATTGGTTTTGAAATCCTTTTCCTATTTTGAAAGATACTCAGGTACCATCGATGATCAGATTCAATTTGGTTATAGGATTGAAATGATCTGATCATGAGTATTCCCCTTCTAACAGTTGGTCTGAAATTTTTGCCAGTCCTGTGCATAATGGAAGTGTGTAACATTTCTTTTGTCCTCTTACCTCACTGTCATCCTTTCCAAGAACAAGCTGTAAAGCAAGTTAAGTGTGGCTTCTGTAAAATTCCTCTCACTACTGCCATAGTTACCATATAATCACAGAGTAGTCTGGGTTGGAAAGGACATTAAAGATCATCTAGTTCCAGCCCCCTTGCTATGGGCCAACACTAGAGCAGGTTGCTCCAAATGCTGTCCAACCTGGCCTTGAACATTTGAATGGGGCATCCATAATTTCACTGGGCAACCTCTTCCAGTGCCTTAGCACACCTACATGCTTTTGTAAATAGTCTCTATCTATCTTTTTTGTAGGCTTCCTTCAGGTACTGGATGGCCACAATTAGGTCATTATGAAGCATTCTCTTTCTTGGCTGAACAAACCCAATTCTCTCAGCCTTTCCTTATAGGAGAGGTGCTCTGATGGAAAAGATTCTTCTGAACAGATTCAGTACAGTACTGTCTGAACAGCCAAGCAATCTGCATTTACTTGGCTCCTCTGCACTCTAACACCCAAAAGTCAGAATTTTGCAAGTGGGTCTCTGATGTTTGTTTAAAATGGTGGCCTTGACTGTGGCTATCTATGTATCTACATCAATTGTGGGTACAAAAGGTAGGATTTCAAACCAGAAGTCTCCCAACATCATTCAGTTCCAGTCTGACATGCTCATTATAGAGGGATATATCACCTCTGAATTGCTTTAGAGCTAGAACAACCTTCAAAAAAAAAACCAAAAAACTGATACTGGTCATGAAATAAGACAGGTTTAGGCATATGTGTGCCAGACAGACTGAAACAGCTGGGTGTGTTTGGTTTTAGCTTTCAGTGCCTACCCTTATTCCCCTCTGGTTTCTTTTCAGCATTATGTGAGTCATGTTTCTGCCCCAGAACTCCAACTCAGTGGAGTCATAGGATGTTTTATAGATTTCCTCAGGATCACAAATGTCTAATTTGGCAGACAGGTTTACTTACAGGTAGGTTTATTATCCAGTGTATTGATTAGACACTATAAAATTCATATCTCAGTAAAAAACATTCACTAGCTTTTACATTAAGCCATTATTAATGAAAGATGAGAAATTAATTAAAAAAGTGATTTTAAATTGTGAGATGTTCATCGTCAAACTCAGGTTTTGATAAAAGATTTTTTTAAAAAAACTTTATTGGAAAAGACACTAACACACTTCAAACCCAAATATTTTTTCTGTCTAATATCACATTGCATACGTCCCCGAAGCTTTCTGCAGTCTGAATTGAATTCTCATATAATCTTCTACACAGAACAACTCAGATAACTAAAAAATAAGTATAATAAGAGGTTCCATTTCTACATTTTGCATAGTTGCAGAGATAATACTGTGTTACAAGCTTTTAGTTTAACCATAAGAACTTTTCAGACTAATTTAGTGATACCTTGTCACTAGGATTATTGCAATGAAACTTAGTTTATCAAAGACTTAACTTTGGAATACACACCCCTTAGGGAGGTTCTCTTATTTTTCTTAGTGCACAGGCCTTAGCAGTTGAGTTAGCTCTTCTTCATCCTTAGCATAGTCCAGGAAGAAGCCTCTTACCCGGGGGCCGTTTTGCTGGAATTTATGTTACTATTTAAGTGTGCAATAAGCCATAGCATGTATCCATGTGTTACTTTACATTGATATAATGTAAACAGAAAAGAAGTTCAATCCAGTGCAAATTTAGGTCATGTTGCGCAAGGAAAGAAAGGCAGTAAGGGGAGGTAAAGATGGATGACAGGTTGAGGGGATTTTACTGGCAGCAACAGCAGAATCTGAACTGTAGCAGTAACACTTCCTGCAATATTGAAAACTGTTTTGTTATTGGGGCAGAGGTCTGCTCTACCACTGTGAGTTAGAGTGCTTATACACCTGAGCTATCCCCTAATAGCTGCACATTGAACACAAAAAAGATGTCATTACTTTAGTACAACTCTACTTGCCTCTGAGTTTTGCCTTATTCTAGAACCCTCTTTCCACTGATGTTGCCATTGCCCGCTCTAATGTAAAGCAACCTTACAACCCAATGAGCACCGCTAAGTTTCTTCTGCTCCCATGGCCAAGTTAGACCCAACCACTGGTTCTTGGATCATTTTTAAATGGAAACACAGGAAACAGGATTATTTCAAGGAAACCTGCTGGTGTTCAGTACCATTAGGGAAAGATTCTGAATTTCCAGATGAATCAAGGTCTTATCTAAACTTCAGCAACCACAATGAATTAAAGCAACTAACATGTTATCAAACCAAAGAACCCCCAGTGCCACATGCTTTGTATTCAGACATGCTGACACAGCCTGATGTGACAGGTTTTTCCCTTGATGCCAACAGCAGGTAGTCATGCTTAACAGTTACAAACCCACAAGATGAATCAAAGGCAGAAGCTTTGATTCACATCTACTAATGTCCCAAGCATGCTTTTTTAGTTTAAAATGTTATAAAAATCACTCCTTTTCTTGAATGACACACAGTACCACACAATTAATAGCTGTGCACTGGGTTTTCTGACAATAATACTGAAATATTTGACAATAATGTTGAAAATAAACAAAAGAGAAGTATGGATGATGGAAGCAACAGAGAGAGATTGCTGGGCTGCAAGGAGGCCTTAAATATGAACTGGATAGGAATTTTATCTGCATTAGACCATGCATAAGTATTACAGATGTAAAAGTCTTTCATTTAACACAGTCTTACAAAGAATTGCAATTAAAACTATGTACACATAGCATGTGTTTAGGTGCAGAAATGTGGCCTTGTGCCACATTGGTAAAATAATTTAGACCTTTGGATCAAATCCAGAACTGCAAATACTGGAACAGAATAAAATAGGATAAATGGAATTAATTTGCAGTACAATTGTGAATATTCCTATTACTATTCCAGCACATAAACCCGAGTACATTGGATGAAGATACGAAAAAAAAAAAAATAAAGGAGCGTAATCTGAGTACAGTGGTAAACTGACATATTTTTATTTATTTGTGGCTGCTAGATAGCCAACTCTTTTTTCCCTAATCACATGGAATTTGCCTGAAACAATGTAATCTATATTCATTCACTTTGGCAAAATGAGAAGCTGGAAAATTCCAGGAAATCTTGCTAATCTATATATTTAAACATTCATATCCATGACTGGGTACCTCTAACTCCCAGGAAAAATATAGCACACACAATATAGCTGGGCAAGGTGTAGGTTATAAAGCCTTTGTCAATTCTGAAAACATAGAAAAGGTTTTTGTACCAACTAAGATGCTTAGTCTCTAACTATTGCTTATTTCTTTGGCTCACACAAAGTTTGTGAATTTTGACAGGGAAGATTGTCAAGCTTTCAGTATCCCCTTTCTTGGCACCCATGGGCTCCCTCTGCTCAACTGCATGTGCTGTTAAGTACATATATTCATTTCAAAAATGCTAGAAAAAATATTTTCTAGCACTGCCATTTTATTTTTGGTTAACAGGTTTGGGTTGCTCTTATTGTTGGGTTTTTTCCCTTTCCTGAGGATCAGAATCACTGAGGCTGCCTGTCCCCTCTGGAAATCTCTAGTACCATGGTAACTTGCACAGGGTCAGCCACAGGTAGATGCCCAAGACCATATCAAGTCAGATTTGAAAATCTGTGGATTTCAAAATCTGGGAAACTCCACAGCCTCTCTGGGCAATTGGTGTTCAGCTACCCTCACAGTAAATAAGTTTTTCTTATATTTAAAAGGAATTTCCTTTATTTCAATTTCTGCCCATCACCTTCTGTCCTATCACTACATACAATAGATATGAGCCTGGCTCCAACACCCTTGCCCTCCCATCAGATATTTCTACACGTTGATATTCCCCTCCTAAACCTGCTCTTCTTGAGTGTAAAAGGTCCCAGCTGCACTGTTTCAGCTGCAAGCCCTTTATCATCTTAGTGGTTCTTCAGTGGACTCGCCCCACTATGTCCATGTCTCTCTTTTACCCAAGAGCCCAGCACTGGACACAGCACCCAGATGTGTCCCATCAGTGCTGAAGACAGAGAGAGGGTCACCTCTCTCGACCTGTTGTAATGTTCTACCTGATGCAGTCGGGGTGCCACAAGGACACACTGCTGGCTCATGGTCAGCTTGGTGTCCATCAGGATTCCCAGGCCATTTCCTGTCAAGCTGCTCTCCTGTTGGTTAGGCCCCAGCATGTCCAGGTGCATGGTGTTGTTCATACCTGGGTGCCAGGTTTGGCACTTTCACTTGTTGAGTTTCTGGGAGTCCCTGTCAGCCCATTTCTCCATCCTTATGGGGTCCCTTGGGATGGCGGCACAACCATCTGGCATATCCACCAATTCCTTCCACCTTTTTAACTAATTAACAAAATTGTGAAGATAGATTATCAATCTATCAACAAGCAAAGATTATCAATCATTTCTTGTTATCACCGTCAGACACAGAATTAAAAAGTGAGACTAAATGGCAGTTATGAGATCTTTAATAAGACAATTATTAGAGCAACTCTACTAATAACACTTGTGTTTTGAAACATTAACTCTCAAGCCTGAACAGAAATCCTTCTTTAATGATTCATTGCTGTCAACATTTGTTATTTTACTAGATTTGATATTTTTCTGCCACGTCTGTTCAAAACCTGTCACAATGTGCCAGTGTGCTGTGACAGTCCAGTGGCTGGTACTATGTTCTATGTCTGTGGCAACTTTGGTTCTAATCTGGCTTGCAACAGGAGGGGAACATGTGTTTTCATGCTTCATTTTCAACAGCTTTTAAAGTAATTATGTAACTTTGAATGTACTTTCACCAGGTTTTTTCCCCATTGCTCTCTGAAAACAGAAAGCAAATTCACAGACCAAAATTGCTGCACGTTTGAAGATAGATATTGGCCAAACAGAAGGCAATAGAAGATTTCATCAACAGACTGCAGTTGCCAAAAGGAGCAGGAATATTTTTCTGCCACCATAACATTTGTACCTGTCTTTGGCCGTTTCCAGCTGGGGGATGCGCGGGGGTGCGGCTGCAGGAGTGGCCAGCCCGGGGAGGGTGGCCGCAGGTGGCATGTTATAGCCGGCCCACACTAGGTGGCAACGCTTGCCCGGCTCTGCAAAGCGGCACAGAAAACACGCTGCAGCACCGGACGTGCCCTTTGCAGCCTGCCGTGATCGTATAGTGGTTAGTACTCTGCGTTGTGGCCGCAGAAACCTCGGTTCAAATCCGAGTCACGGCACAGTGCAAGCAGGAGTTGTTTTGGTCCTCACGTCTGGGGCCAGTACCGGAGAGGTGACACCCACCCAAACCCTCACTCGGTGGTAACTGCAGACACGACTTCAATGTCTGATGCACAAAAAAAACAGGTGAGAGGAAGCGTAGCTGCACAAAAGAAAAGTTCCTAAGTATGGCTCATGGCTACTACCTGACAAGGTGGGAACTCTTTCCCCATAAGCTTTTTGTCTCCTTTTGTGTGATTCAAGAACATCACAGCAATTTTGCTGTACTAATGTTGTCAGGGACAACATTTTCTCTGATTCCATATTGTCAGTTTTTTAACAAATGTTCTTGCGTTCCCCCAGCAAACCAAACACTGATTTCTTTCTATGATCTGTCCCCAGAGATTACTCACCACAAAGGAAAATTTCAGAAGAGTTTTTCCAGAAAGAGCAGCAAAGGAGGCATTAAATTACATGCAAATTATTTCTTTACTGTGAGGCCTCATAGTACCTTCACTCCAAAAATTACACACTTATGAGATGAGTAATCAATACCACCACATGGGAGACAGCATATCTAGGTATAAATTTGATAAAAGAGAAGACACTGCTGGAAGTGCAGTGTCCTTTGGGGGCAGGGGGAGAGGATGAAGCGACCATGAGGATTCTGCCACAAGGCATAAAAATGGTGTAATAAGATACTCTGTTTATCAAAGCAACGTTCATTCCTCCTACCCATACTGCCTGGTGGGTATTTCTGCCTATTAAGGTGGGGCTGCTAGGGACCAGTGGTTTTCCAGTGTGGGAATGGTGAGGCAGGGAAGCTGGCTGCAAGGCACAGGGGAAGAAATTTTGAGGAGACACTCCCAGGTGCCTACTGCTGGCCCTTTGTGTGCTGACTGAAACATGTGGCAATACAGTTCTAACTTGTTATTCATAGAATATGCTCAAAAATTTTTTAACAAACTTAGATTATGTAACCACTTGTAATTTAATCCCTAGATAGCTACACAACCTGATGATTGAAGTAAAAACTGCTCATTTTGACCAAATGATTTCTGCGTACTGAAACACACAGTCTGACTACAGGTAAAAAGAAGAAACAGGTTGAAAAAGGAGGAAGCCACAAATACTAATTTACGGCTAGTGGATTTATGTTTCTAGCAGATGAGGTCAGATTCTCAAAAGCTTTCCTTACTGAAGATGGTGTATGTCCTTCTGAGGTCAGACATCTTTCAGACAACCAGGCAGAGTATTCACAACTCTTGGCAAACTTCTTTCAGGTGTCTGTCCAGAGCTAAGCAAGACTGTCTTGAAACTATTAAGATGAAAAGGGATTGCTTTTAAAGCAGGGCTCACATAACTCTGAAGACCTGCAGGAAATATTTAATTCCATTAAACCCATCTATCAACAAACAAAAATAAGAACGACCTTATAGTGAAACAAAACTAGTGAATCAACCACAAATCTCTATAGAGGAATTACATTCTGGAAGACTTCATGTTTCTTGTATTAAGACTTCTAGAGTTCTTTTGCAATTATTTTTCAGTCAAGCTCAATTCTTATGCAAAAAAAACCCCAACAACACAGCCTTCAAAACATGTTTCCAGCAAGAATTTTCTGTTATGTGCTAGTTTTCTTACTGTTGCTGTAGCAAAATTATTCAGACTTAGCTTTTTCAAGTGTAACAATAAAATACCAGTTTATCCCATGTGGTTTCTATACAGATGTCTTCATAGCTGTATTGTAAAGGAGTTTTCTTCTCTGTGCCAGTAAAAAGGTCAGTACACCTTCTTGTCTTCAGCTGCATGGCGAATAATTGCAATAGTGCAGGTCCCAGAATAAGCACATCTGAGTATGCCAGATTTTCCTAAAGAGTTTAGATACAGTAATGGAGAGTAAAATAAAAGGTTTGCTGCTCATATTAGAGAATAAAAACAGAAAAAAACCTCGCATTATTTGAGGAGCCTGGAAGCGTGAGATCTAAACTTGGAATTCAGGAATCCACAAAAAAGAAATTATCAGAAAAATTGAGGGAGTTCTGTTGTTGGCCCCATTAAACAGCTCTCAGGTGCAAGAGACACATAGGTGTTGATTTAGCAGCACAGAAATGTTGATTATGTTGACATAACAGACTGTGTTATAAAAGAAGGTTTTTGCTAATTAGCATAAGATATCAAAACTATACTCTCTTCTCAAAGACTTTAAAAGCATTATGTTTTGAGATCCCTTTGGACTGAGGCTTTTTTGTGGCAAAGAATGAATTCTTTTGGAAGGAGTATCACAAAGTGTCATCTCCTGAGTTGTATTTGGTGCAGAGAAAATATAGACAGCATTTCTGTATAAAAGAGTGGAGGAAAAAGTTGTAAAACATTAAGCACAAGAATTAATTTCATGAAGCTTTGTGAAAGAGATATTTACCTTGAATCTGAATGAAAGAACTTATTTTATTTCTGGTTTTGAAATTTTAAATCAAGAGGTCACCTCTTTAAAGTTTTTAGAATAAAGAAAAATAAGAACTTGGAATTTTAAAAT
Organism: Drymodes brunneopygia; assembly: GCA_013400955.1. Taxonomy (NCBI): domain Eukaryota; kingdom Metazoa; phylum Chordata; class Aves; order Passeriformes; family Petroicidae; genus Drymodes; species Drymodes brunneopygia. The sequence continues at coordinate 17,984 of VZTZ01035764.1, read as the reverse complement.
GAAAACACATAAAGAAATAAATTTAAGAATAAACCATTAGTTAGATAGTTTTGGAGACATTTTGTGGGTTTGGGTTTGTGCTGAACTTTTGATGAAGAAGTAAAGCCAGGCCCTACTCTGTAGTTTGAATTGTACTGCAAAAGATTGTAGGACTCAAACCTGAGTCAAAGCTTAACCTGAAGTGGTACAAGTCAAGCTTCAAAAATTGAACAATAGTCTTCACATGTGTTCTGGTGCAGCTCTCTCCAGTGCTGCAACAGCTGAAGCATTATGAGTAAGAGGCAGTCTTATTTAGAGACCAGGACATGCTTTCTTTCAAGAAACACCAAAGACAGATTATGAGCACAGAACTTCAACATAAGACATTGTTTATGTAGTTCTGTTTACACATCAGGCTCAGGAATCTCTCTGTCTGCCAAATTTTTCCCAATTACTACCCATTCTGCAGTAATAGCCTGTAAACTCAGAGCTGAATTTCCAGAGGTAAAATCATCCCACCTGTGAAGTGAATTCCTGGCATTCTTTGCTAAAGCACAACCAGGTATTTAAGCTTTCAGAAGTTCTTTTTACCAGATATTTCCTTTCAAAGAGTACTTGACCACAGCCTTTTGAAAGGATTTCAGAAGGGATCTATAAAAGTTTTAATATGAGCTGCACTCCTGTAAAGAGAATGAAAAAACCAGAATTAATTTGATTTGATGACTGCAGATTCAAAACAGCCACTGCCTTCTATCCTGCTTAACACTCGATATGGATATCAGGCAGGATACAACCAACTTTGCTGCACTCGTGAAAAATGAAGAATAAAAGAAACCTACAATAGCCTCTATTAATGGTTCAAAAGTTTTTCAAGACTTTCTGTCTAGTGCTGCATTTTCAAAAACTAGCTGTCTTTCTCTATAACTTAAAAACTCTAGAAGTTTTAGCTCTCATCAACAGATAATGTTAAGATATGATAACAAGAAAGAAATCTTTCCCCAAGAACTTGATGAGTACATCATATTAGTTTTCATTTTCAGTGCCAAAAAGCAAAGTAGTTGTGCTGGGGATATGGAGATAGACGCCTCCATGTCCTAAAGATTTTATGTTTTATGCAGAATGAGCCATGCACGAGAACAATAGGAAGCACAAAATGACATGGGGAAACTGCAAAGAGAGACATGTACTCTCTTCTCATGCCTTGTTTTTAAACTACTATTCATTTCACTCTTGCTTCTGTTTGCTACCTAAAGGTAGAGAAGGCTGCTGAAGTGAACCCTTCTCCCTGGCCTCCAAATTGTTCTTAGATAAAAAAAAATCAGAACTTCAGAAACAGATTTATGTAAACATGTTAATATTTATTATTATTTATTATCATCATCATTATTAATATTATTAATATTACTAATATTACTATTATTATTATTATTATTATTTAGATCATGGTTTCCAGCTTGAAAATTGTTACATGGATGTGTCTGCTAGACACGGCAACCCGCATATTCTAGCAACATACAGGCAATTCTTTCTGCAATTCAAGGTTCAAAATCAGTTCCAGGATTATGTCTTTGTGTTCCCTAGTCTGCAGTCTTGTTATCCTTGGAAACTCTCTTGCGCTGAAGTTTTTGTTTTCTTTTTCTCTAATGAGAAGGCAAAATTGATAAATATTTTCTCAGGAAGTGGAATGCTGGGAGCCATCTGCACTTGCATGTTTATATTCCAAAATTAAGTTGGCTTTTAATTTTCTTTTGCTTGTGAGGAGAAGAAATAACTGCAGGGGGAAGTAGTAAGAAAGGTGTGATTATCTGCCTACACCACTCTTGATATCAATTTTAGCATGACCATTGAGCTAGCAAAAACAACTATTGGTATCCCAAATGAAATAAATCAAACTCAATAACCACTGTTTTCCAGTAAGTCATCATAAAACAAGAATAATTATTTTTAAAGGGCATTTGAAATTTGTCTACTATCCTATTGAAACTCTTCAAAATCATCAGTAATTACAATAAGGTAATATTTAGTTGCAGATGAACACTGGATAGAGAGAAGTCAGTTGCAGAGAGGTTGAGGTCAGTCAGAGGTGATCTTGGAGTGCTTTAGCAGCCTCAGGATGATCCTTGAGTAGAGCAAAATATTTGGTGTAGCAATTTTTGAATTTCTTTTTTAGGACTTAATTCACTAGGATTCTTTAAAGCATAAGTGCACCTGTGATGAGTTAATTTGCTATTTCTGGATTTCATAAAATCTAGCACAGCAGATGACATTTCTGAAAGACCACAGCAGGGATAGAGTATGAAAGATCATCCTGGTCTCTTTCATGCTAGTGCATATTTCTAAATTGCTTTCTTTTGGGAAATCAGTCACATCTGTCTCATCAATTAGACCAAGAATTCACTAGCTAATTGCTCTGACATGCTCCTAAAAGGCTGAATGATATTTAGATAGGAAATCTAAGGCCAATCAGAGAAATACTCAAAGATATTTTGAAAAACACAACAGAAAGAGCTCTCATGACTCTATGCCAGGGGTCATTAGCCTACTACACCAAAACTAGGACACCTAAGCCCACAGCCTCCAAAGGTGATGTGCCTTCCCAGGTTTCCAGGTGTGCAGGGCTTTGATTTTTCCTGACAGTGATGCTAAAAATGATTTGTTTCACTTCCTCATTCAGTAGGATGGTAAAGAATTTTCCTGCTCCCTTGGAGAGAGAGAAAGGCACCTGTCATTCACACTCTGAAGCAGCTGGCCTGTTGCAGGAAGCTTGAATCTATCTGGGCTTTTTGAAGACATTATCCATTATAAAGGGGCTGATGTCCCATCAGATGCAGCAGTGAGAGAAAAACAGTGCTAGCTCTTGAGTTATCTCCATATCAAATTAAAGCACCAACTACCAGAAACGATTCAGTAGCTTGCAAATCATTTTACTAACTCATAATAATGATGTTTTATTAATGCAGTTATTACCAGTTATGTAATTTTGTTTGTTTGTTTCTTGCACAAATAGCTGTTAGTTACCATAACCAATTTACTAAATCAAAATGGTAATTTTAGAAGGCTTCATGCTGAGAATCTGAGCTCATATTACTCAGTGAAACAGGGCATTGAAACTACACACTGTTCCTACTATAAAAACAAAGAGAATCAACAGATAAGTGATAGTTCCTCCTGTCTGTCACCAGCAAAGATCTTCTGCTGGCAGCAGTCCAGGCCTAGGTAAGCAGGATTTCCACATCTACCACTCTCATATTTCCAAGCAATTCAGGCTGCTTGTTTTATTAGCATGAGAAACTAGGAAATACCAAAACCGAAGAGGCTTCATGGCTCAGTCCAGATATTAAGTAGCTGTAATGAGTAAAAATTCCATGGCCACTATGAGACTGCATTAATCACAATATCTATATAAATTTAAATTTAAACAAATCCCACTCAGCACCATGATTTCTGAATTAATACTTATTTATGCTACGTACTCTTTCAGAAAAACATTCTTGTAAAAGTTACAGAGCTTCTAATTTCTTTCTCATCTTAGTCTTAGACATCACTAATAGATTACTTCTGGTATGCAATCTGTGATTATGTCTCTTCAAAAGAGACATAGTCCCCTGCCGTGACTCGGATTTGAACCGAGGTTTCTGCGGCCACAACGCAGAGTACTAACCACTATACGATCACGGCAAGCCATCAGAAAACTCAAATTAAAACAGAGACGTTTTTCCCCTGTGCTCTTTGAAATGTTATATAAATGGTGCCACCTGCAGTTTACACTGAGTGTTAGAAGCAGCTTGCTCTAAACACTCTTATGATTAATTATCGTCTCAAAATTGCTTCCAGATTTATTTTACCTTACTCATAATTGTCCATGCTTATCGGAATTGCCTGAAAAAAGGTTCAGGATTATTATATTATACTTTCCCCTGTCCCTTAAAAATCTGTTTATGGAGATATTGGTCTGCTCAGAGATATTTTTTCCTGTTTTATCAGTAGTGGGGAAGGCAAAGCATGACAACAGAAAACTCTGAAAGTATACGAACAGATTTAAGCAATTTATCAAAATCTATTTAATTGAAAATTACATTTTATTAGTTGAACCAGGTCTGATTCGTTCTGGTGTAAATGTTTGTATTGATGCACATCATCTTCCTTTCATCTGCCATGAGCACAGAACATAAAAGACATGTTTTCCAGAATTTACATTACCTCTGTGAAAGAATATTGTCAAACACTACAGATGAAGCCTGATGGGAGTAAGCCCTTTGCTTCTATGAATTAAGACCATCGATTAGTGTAATACTGAAGCTGAGATTCTGAGTAGCACTTGCTCTTTTACAGATATTCAGAGACAAGAAGACTGCAAACAACATTCAAATAGGCAGAACAGCAAAAAAATTACTAGTTCTTTCAAATGAAAGTTGCAGCAGAAATGAAGCTACATAACATAGAGCAAGATTATAATGAGGAAAAAGAATAATGGGCAAACTCCAGGGCACTCAAGTCCTGTTCAGAAAATGCAGCCAGGTTTTTTGTGCTCACCCTCTCCAGTTATATTCATTGTTTTAATATAAAATATTTTCTGCTTAATAGCCTTGGAGAGCACAGCAGCACCACCACTGCAGTGATACATGTCCCACTGAGCCTCTAAGAAGGAGAAAGACATAAAAAAAAAAACTTACTGGGCTGTAATATGCAAGACCATTAACATGTCTTCAGCTTGCTGAAATGTGGATTTCCTCTGGATGAAGGCCTGCATAGTGGGATAATTCATAAGTAGACTGTGCAAAAGAAACATCAGGTTGGGAGTTTAAAATACAAATTTACTAAACAGACTCTGCTCTGTTCTGCCTGAGGAGCAAAGACTCTCATAGCCTCCATCTTAGGGCAAAACACTGATATCTCTTGCACTCACATGGAGGCCTACCCTGCCACTGGAGCTGAAGAAGAAAAGGAGAAAGTATCTTTCTGGTGATTGGTGGGGGCACTTGGAGCAAAAGGGTGCTCTGATGGTGGTTTGGACTGCTATACTCCACCCTACAGCCTTCCCCAATGCCTTAATGGGACCAGAATAGCATTTTTCACTCAGGAGTCACAGGACAGGAAAATGACATTGCTCAACATCATCAAGGTGAACAAACCTAGAAAAGAACTGTTCAAAAGTATCTTCTCTGAAGTTTCTTGTTATTTTAGACCTATGAAGGTAGAGCTGGCAGAATATTTACTGCCTTTCTACACGCGTGGCTTTAAATAACTTCAGGTTTTCTAATTTCAGATCTTGTTGTTACTGGTTACCTGTCTTGAAGAAATAAAGAACTTAGGTTTTGGGTGAGCTCCTCAGAACATACACCTTTCTCCTAAAGACAGAAGTCAAGTAAATGTTATAGATATAGGTTTTTGTCCATGGCATCTCCCTTCAAAGCAAGGGCATTAAGTTAAAATTACTGCAGGACTTCTTGAGGTGCTTTATAGCATGATAATCAGGAGATGATGGAGATTTTAAATGAGGTTTAAATTCTTGTAGCTGTGATGAGACAGGCTTTTTGCAAACTCCGGGAAGTGTATTGATCCACTATAGTGTTATGTCCCATCACAGTCATAGGGGTGCTTCAGTTTTGCAGCAATAAAATAGGTTTTCTAGATTCCCCTCAAAAAATATTATGTGATTTTTTAAAATCTGGGTGTCAGAGAATCAACAGCTACAAAAAACCCCACTTCTAGTTCCATCTTATTGTATGAAGTTTACAATGTCATCTAATGTATTTTTGCAAAGTTAGAGTCACTTGATGTACCATTTTTTTATTTCAGGTCTATCCATACATGAGAATATAGTACAAAAAATTACATTCATAAACCTTAAAGATCTGTACACAAACTTTTGAGATGAGAAAACAAGCAGTAACCACTGGATATGATAATTTAATTACTTGTTCTACACTGGTACTGCTTTTCATTTAATTTATACATATCTCACATTTTTTGGCCTTCATTATTATTTTTTATAATCTCTATAAGTAAAATGTTATTACTGGTTATTATTTTTCCCTGAAAGCATGCACATGACCATGCTTTGTGAAGTATTTGCTTAGTTGTGTAATTCTCTGCCCCTGAGTTCAGCCTTTTTACCTTAGGCTCAGAAGACAGATGTGGAATTATTAGCCACATAACTGAAAAGATAATCTTTCAAAACAATTACTTTTTCAGTTAACTTGTCAGTTTTGGATAGAACATTTCCCTTGTTCAGGGTTGGCTCTCTTGTCAAAAGCAAAAAGGAGTAAACTGAAGATACACAGACTCCCCCAACAGCCAACAGGTTCTTGGGCAGGTCTGGAAGAAGGAGAATTTGAAATATATACAAATATAGACCTCTCTTATTTCCAAGTGAGAGTCTTTACTTTTCAGATTATCAATTAATGCAAGATGAATCTCTGCTCTCTTTCATTTACTTTTAGCACAGGCAAACATTTAATAGGACTAGCCTTCAGACTTCTAACCTGTGTTTCAGTTGAGTGTCCCCAGCATCAGGCCATGGAATTTTTTTGCTTTTTTGTCTTTGCAGTGAATTAGATATCCAAGACTCAACAGAAAAACTTGGGACAGGCCTACCCATGCCATGCACAGAGCCAAGTAGCCCAAGACATCCACAGAGGAAACAGAAGAAGCTGTTCAGGTCTCTCCTCTGCCTACTACTACATGTCTGGGTTTCTCAGTCTGTTTTGTGCCTGTCTCAACCAGAAAGGCTGTATTTCTTCTGAACTTAAAACTCAGAGACAAACTCTATTTAATTTTGAGTAACAATCTTGCATGAAAGCCCATCCCCCTACACAAGTGCATGAATGATTTGTCTCAGTAAAAACTAGAATAGAACTTATGACAGGCTGAAAAAATTTGGCTTAAGGCTCTTTGTCATTAAAAACATAAACTATTAAAAACTTTTTGGTTCAGCAATAATAAGGACATTCTATGAAAGTTAGCATTTGTAGGAGGCACAATCATCACCCACATCAGAGATGCTGCTTGGAAGAATTGATGCACTGCTGGAGCTCTGGTGTTGTCTGGACAGACACATCCAATGCTCTTGTAAGGGGAAGGTGTATGCCGTGGTATAGCCACTTGTTAGTTTTCGTTGCAAACTTAATTTACATTTCTTTTTCTCACTGATTGTATTTTTTTTAATGAACAGGAAAGAAGGGAAGAGATTAAGTTATATTTAAGTATTGTAAGCCATTCAGGCCAGCGTCTGGAGGCCTGCTCTGCTCCTTTGGATGGATGCTATCATTTGAAGAGTCTAAAGTCATAGTGTCCTGTATAAAGACAGTTCTGATTGGCAGTATTTCACAGTTGCAAGGCACAGGGGTTTTGTTTGCTTTATTGCTGCATGCATGCCTGGCATTCAAGCAGTTTCTGCTCAAATGACTGCTGACTGCCTTTGGTTCAGCATTTTCACCACCAACACTCCATATGGGCATGCCAGCCCTATGGACTGAGCCAGCTTCCCAAAGGCAGGGTAAGCTCCCCTTCTCTGACCTGCAAGGAGCAAGTCTGTGAGTCTTGCAGAACCCTTTGTACTGCATGAGTGCAACGTGTCACTCAACAATACTGTGTCTCCTGCCTCACAGGGGCAGCTTTCAGCTGAGTGCAGCTTTCACCACCCAATAAAGCATGGGCATTAAAGCCACCAAAGGGTGTACAGGGAGGGTGAGAGAATGCCATCCATATCTCTGGGAGAGGATGAACCTACTCCTCTTTCTGCTCAGCTGTCATTTTGCTGAGCCTAGGACAGAGAGACTGAGTACATGCAGGTGGCCTTGAGTTGCTATAACAGGATTATATAGGAATATGGAAGTTTCCTGTGTTGTGTATGTGCTTGCTATTTGGCTGCAGTACCTTTCTTAGACAGATTCTGCACAGAACTTCACTTTAGTGTATAGATGGAAAATACAATTAATGTCCATTAGAAGTAAAGCCTGGGCTGAAAAGACTCTTTAGCAGTTCATTAGACAGCTCTGCCATCAGCAAGTAGTCTTCTTTATCCTTCTACTAATATTATTTCTAGTAATAGGACAGCCATTCTTTTTTTTTTCTGTGGGATCTCTTACACTGAGTCCTAGTACAGAAGAGTCATCTTGAGATTTCTGTTTTTCTTAGAATTCAAATATATTCATGGTACCATACTTTTCTTCTGTGCTGTGCGCTCCCATAATCAGTCAGAAAAGACTATGGGAATGTCTATATTTTCCCTTAGCCATGTAACATTTTACAACAACATGGAACTTTTTTGTGAACTGTTTTCTCCCCCTTCTAATGATGTTGTTATTCTTTTCTGTTGTTCTTTTCTCTTCCTGCAGCTTTCAAGTTTCTTTTTGGTAGCCAGAGGCGTAGAGTGAATAAAATTATTCAAACATTCTTCCACCAGAAATCTATCTGCTTACAGAAACAGAATATTCTCAAAGCCAGTTTGCAACTTCTGCAACCATGTATATTTAAATATAGACATTTATGGCACAAAGGGAGCACAAGTGACATGGCTAAAAACTTCAAAGTAACAGAATGCCAATACCATCTGCATTACTTAGTTCCAACCACAGTTGTATAATAAGCCTTACAGCACAACTCCTGTGTCAATGATGAGAAAATTATAGTCAGCTGCCAGTCATCCCACTTTGCACAAGCTACAGCCAGGAGAGTGCTCAGGTCAGGATTCTAAAAAGTAGATGCACTTCTGCTCATGAATAGCAAACTTCCAAAGTCTGTATAGTAAGTGAAATTCTCCACCCTGTTGTTCAATGCTCCTAGTATGCAGTCCAAACCTGCACTGGAGTTCCATTCTGCCTGTTTCTGGTACAAGTGAATGTGTCATCTGTTGTTCCTTCATTTTGTAACTTTTATCCTCTTGCAAAATTCTCCATCTTACTGAATATTCATGTAGATTTTATTCCTGCAGTTGAAGATCCTTCCTTATGGGTTGGAAATTTTTTCTTTAGTGATTCTTGCTCTTTAAAATTTTTGCATACTCTTCAAGGAAAACATGTGAATCAAAATGTGCACTGTGGCTTGTCTGAGGTGCAGCATGAACTAATACTCACCTCTCCCTAATTTTGATACTGAATCTGTAACCTCTCCTCAAGGGTGAAGAGCTGATGTCCTGGGAGGGGAGAAAAATTTCCCTGTACCTCCAACTTAGACTGAGAATAGGAAAGGTCTCAGGATGTTCTGCTATTGTCAGACACATGTTCTTTTAAACCCTAACAGGACATAAGCAGAATTTCCCATTTAACACAAGTTGTTAGCAAATTAGTTGAGGCATATTCCAAGGAAAGACTTTTGTATATATAGTGTTCCTAATATTTTAATTTTTATTTAATTGTAGCAAACAAAGCACTTTCATCTAAAGCCAGCAGACTGTCATGTGTATCCGAACAGCTGCAAACCACACAACAGGAAGGGTGACTGTTAGGCAGTTTTATAGTTTGTTCAGCACCATGCTCTCTCTTCTGGTGAAGAAAAAGAGGATATGCCTTTTTAAGCCAGGATTTGCCAGACCTGTTCACTATGCTGCATTTTAACTTGTTCTCAGTGGTTTCAGCTTTCTACATAGCAGCTCTTTCGAAGCACATACTCTTGCATGATAGGCAAGTCTGGAGAAGGCACCTAGAGAAAAGCTAAGACGTAAATCATTCAGCTCAGACACTTGCAAGTATCAAAGGACAAGTGAAATTCCTGACAAGGAGATAGTAATAATCAAGGCACTCGTACCAACAAAACTGAGCTAAGGTCTCATAAGTTATATGACCTATACCTGATAATGGTCCTTAGACTGAACATGTCTTTGTAAGAGTTTTCAACTAAACATTCAGTAACAGAGCAGGTATTTGATCACTCTCTGTTTACAATGTGTTCTTTCTCGAAGCACTCAAAAAGGTCTGAAGGAGCTAAAACAGCCTTTTTGTGAGATCAGAACTGTCACAGCCCATATCCTCCTGTCAGTCTGGAACGCCATACCTTCAGCTTTTATATCCCAGGAGGTATTCCAGGCACAAGCTGCACAAGCTCTGAGATATGTTGATCATTAATGGTTCTTATCTCCAGCCTCCTCATAAAATGAGGGTGAGCATTATTTTCCATACACCTTTCTGGCAGAGCAAATTTCCCCATGTTTCCACAAGTGGAAGGGGCAGAGCCACAGGGTTATGCATCTTCAGCTATAAGCAGCTGTAAATCTTAGCTAGTCAGATTTTTAGTGCACTGTCAGTGCTGATGAGCACCACATGGCTCCCCCAAGACTTGAGGGTATATTTCCACTTCATCAATCTTTTCCTTATTATTAGCAGAACTGCTTGATGCTTCTTTCACCATGAGTCATGAGGGAATTTGTTTGTGCCTTCTGTGTAGGGGTAGGATACATTGGGCCACAGGAAAGGACTTAAGTAAATTATCCTGTGAGGGGCTACTTCAAGCCTAAATTTACAGGCTCGGTTGGATTTTAGCTCAGAATGCCTCACAGTCTAGCTACCCTGGAATAAAAGTAACATTGGCTGTGTGAGAACAGGTGTTGCCTGCAAGGTGAAGCAGAGCTGGGAGCCCCAGTCTCATAATCAAAAAATAGTAGCTGATGATTCTGCTCTTTGCCACAGTGAAAGTGATAATTTTACAGAAAAGAGAGAAAGCATCAAAACTTAAGGCTAGCTAAAGAGAGATAATTGAGTCCTCAAGGCTGGATTCAAGTACTGATGTGAATTTCTCCAATAGATGGGTGAAATGTTTCTTGGTCTGACTGTGATCAATTTGTCTGAATCTCATCATGTTTGTGTATGATATGCAGCTGTGTAATCCTCATGGCTGGATGAACACCATGGCCGTAGTGGGAAAAGTGTGCTGTGAATGCACTCAAATTGTTCTAACTATTCCCAAAGCCTAGATACCTGCCTTTAAAATGGTGGGTAAGTAGTCTGCTCCTACAGCCAACACAAAGAAGCTGAGGCCACAGCTTGGCATTGCGTGCTGTGACTAACTGGGGAAAACCAGATTTGAGTTCCAGGCTGGATCCTAAGCAGGATTCCATTGGCCAGTGATCCAGTGACACACTGGTTCAGAATATCTCCAGAACCACAAGTCAGCAGTGGTGCTGTGGTCAGGATACCATGGCATTGCAATGGACGGGAAACAAATCAACATTTTCTGGTTACCCTCATTTGCAGCAGATCAGCTTCCTAGTAGAAATGGGGTTAAAAGGCTGGAAAACAGGTCGTCAAGCCTTGTAGAATCACAGACCTCTTCAACCTTCACTACAAAGAAGACACTGAGGTTGTAGAGCATGTCCAGAGAAAGGCAATGAAGCTGCTAAAGGGTGTGGAGCACAAGTTCCGTGACTGAGCTGGGGTTATTTGGCTGAAGGGTAAAAAAGCTGAGAGGACACTCTTGCTCTCTACAATTACCTGAAAGGGAGTTGTAGCTGGGTGGGACTTGGTCTCTTCTCCCAGGTAACAAGTGACAGGACAAGAGCAAATGGCCTCAAGTTACACCAGGGGAGATTTAGATCACATATTAGGGAAAAATGCATGACTGAAAGGATTGTCAATCGTTGGCACAGGCTGCTCAGGGAAGTAGTGGAGTTACCATCCCTGGGGAGTGTTTAAAAGACATGTAGATGTGGCACTTAGAGACACAGTGGCCATGGCAGTGTCAGCTTAATGGTTGGAGTAAATGGTCTTGAAGGTCTTTTCCAACCTAAATTATTCTACAATTTTAGGATTCTATGACTTTTTGACTTACTTAAGTATGGAATGTGTGGTTTTCACCCACAGCAGAAGTCCCTCACCAAGTTCTGCTTAACAAATGAGAACTTCAAAGAGAAGAAAGCACTGTTCTTTCACTGAGAAGACTGTACCTCTCTGACAGACCCGATTTCTAAAATTGTTTTCTAAGCAGAGTCATCTTTTTACACGTGGGCATGTACTAAATTTCTTTCTTTTTGTTACCGCCTGCAAAACTATTTCCTATTTTCCCTTCCCCATGATAGTAGTGTGTATAATAATCAGTTCACCATCTTCTCCAGCATTCTGAAGGCCATTTTTGCAGCAAGGAATGAGGACAGGTCAGCATCACGGAAGCTGCTAAAGAACTATCAGTAAGTGAGCGCAAACAAGACAAAGCAAGTCATTGCACTTTCAATCAGATTTTTCATACCTATTTTTTTATATATACTCCATCCTAAGTTACACTATCTAAAAAATTCCAATATGTTTACAGAGGTCATCATAAGGGGCTTAATTTCTTTTTAGGTGGCTGCAGTTCACATTCATCATCTTTTTAAAACATATTCTGCATTACTGTACAGAGTATGGCTACTAACAAAATATGAGCATTTACATGTTATTCAGGCCATTATGTGGAAGAATTACTTCTTGGAAATCTTACCCTGCAGGCCTTTTAGGAGACATCAAAGCCTGGCAATCAAAGCCATCAAATTACACCCTACAAGTCATGGGATTGGCTCTGAAATTCAGTTTGTGATATTTTTGTTAAATATGGTTTAAAATAACCTTTAGGTAAGATTTCAAAGTTACCCATATATAATTATTTTCTTTTCTTATATCCTTTTTCGGGCTGGAGACAAAATATATCAGTTGGAACACAGATTTGTAGTGGTCTGGGTCACATACAGAATTAAATTGTGCCACAAATCAATTCCCTGAAATAGCAATTTTTACTTTCAGAATTTTAGTTTTATTCAGTAAGGAATCAGATAATAGTTATTTTCACTTAACACAAAGATTGGGGTTTTGTTTGGTTTTTTTTCTCACTGCTCTGCTGATGAAAAATAAAATCAAATATAATACACAGTTTGCAGGATTATCAAAAGTGCCGGTTACCATGCCAAAGAATGACTGAATAAAATTCTTTGAAATTTCTTATTATTTGCCTTGCTTTACTCAGTAAAGCAATCCCCACAATTTTCAGTTCTAAAAGAGAGTGTCTGTGTGCTTTTTAAAACATCTTATGTTACTTCTGCTCAGAGTGCCAGATTCCCATATCTGAGCCCCTCCATCTCCCAAAAAGCCATCAAAATTTATTTTCACATAACATATCATCAAGGTTTAGTTCTGCAACATTCAGCTTTGCACATTTCAGCTACTTTTTAATGTTGTTTGAAGATCAAACAAGGTTTAACCAATCAGTAGTAGATATAGAGGATTTATCTGCAACCATACTATGCTGTTACTTTAATACCTTTCAGCAACATAAGTGCTTACATCCTAATAGGTTTTTAGCTTAAGATCTAATCATCCACTCTTGAATTAAGATGCTTGAATGAAGCCAACTCATTTGGAACTAAGCACTTTAATGTCAACAGAGACATATGGTATTGAGACTGAATTACAAAGGATCTCTTCTGAGCCATCTATTACAGAAGCAAGACTAAGACGCCGGCATTATTATTAGTTTACTCATTTATTTTCTAGCAAATAATTGAGAGTAAGATCTTCTTAAGAAAGTGGAAATGGTCTAATAATTGCAGTCTGGTGGCATAGTACATTCCCGTGTGCATTGATTAAATCTCCCCCATCCATACTTTATGGCACTATGCTCATCTGTAAGATCTCCCTCTGAAACTGAAAGAAACAAACAAAATATGAAGTGAAACAACTTTAGCCCAGTGATTAAAATTTTAAGTTATCAGCAGTAATGTCAAGTTCTCTAACATTTATTAAGAGCTCTGGATATTTCCTTGGCCTGAATTATTCAGCCTTATTATTTGACAAAATATTTCTTTAAGAAATTGTTCATTATAAAATTTATGGAAATAAATAACACCCTCCATCAAATATAAAGTTACAAACAGAGGCTCCCTTTTGTTCTCACGCTGTTTTGCTCTCTCTAGTCTCAACATGGTGCTGGGAAAAGTATGCTAGAGTAATCTCCTGTACCATCAGTTGGAAAAAATGAAGTGGACATCCTTTCACATTTTTTGTTTATGGAACATAAAGTGAAATCAAACAAACAAACAAAGCAATATAAACTGAAAGTGTATTTTTTCTGGGATGGTTCTTTTAAGTAGAACTCAGCAGCTTTTAAATGTTCAAGACCATATAAGAAATTTGCTGCCAAGATGTTGCGTTTAAATACCATTGTGTGGCTGAGATAAAAGTCAAAGTTTTGTTAGAATAGTATCAAGAGTTTCTGTCTGCATTTGTAAGGAAGATATGGTTAAACAATGAAGTTGCATTATCTATTTAAGCCATGTGTTACCAAGGGCTCCAGCAGACAGTGGTTATCTCTGCATTGTTATTTATTGCATCAATACATTCCTACACGTGGTTCAGTAAAACTGCAAAATGGACTGTCATCACAGTCCACGTGCTTCCCCCTTTAAAGGCAAATACCATCCAAAAGGCAGAACTGCCTTCTCTGTGTCACTGCAATGAACACCTGGCAAATATGACTGCAGAAGTAAAAAGATGCCATGCAGTTCTAACAAGAACATCAGCTACTTCTATACTGTGAAGGATTGAACATAGTTTTCCTTTCTCCCAGCAGACTGTGCAGAAGAACCGGGGTCATGCATTAGATTGGTTTTTTCCAAAGATTTTCAACTTTGCAAATTTAAGAGACGTCTTGTCTTTCTGAATATAGAGACCTTCCTACAAAATCTTGTTGACATGGAAAAAATGGCTTAATTTTTTTTTATATTTGCTAAATATTACATTAAAGTATACTGGTTTGGTAATAGCTTGAGAGATCCATTTTTGATTTTGGAATCTATGTTATTAACTACCTCAGAAACAGAAAAAGCAGTTTAACAATAACATTAATTCCCAAAAATCTCTACAAAGCAGACTTTCTTTTTGAAAACATCAGAAAGCAGAAAGGTTCTTGTCATTGTCTAAATGCAACCATTATGAAAGTGACTTTAAGAACAATCTGCATTGTAGTACAGCACAGATTAGTAAAACCCACCTGAAGAACTCCCATTGCATTTCTCCCTGTGAACACACAGTTCTAGTTTTGTTTTGGCTTAATTGTGCTGGTTTGCTTCAGCTTACTTTTTATCTTTTCCAAAGCTTATATTTAAGGTGGATCATGAGCTGACAGCTAAGTCTCACTGAGATCTCAGCAGGGGCCTGTCTGCAATTAGGCACTGTATGAGTCAGACCACAAAGCCAGGTCGTGTTCTCAGTTTGTAGTCAGTGCAAGCATCACTCACCCCAGAGAGAAATGTGGCCTTTGGCATGTGCCAATTTGGCAAAGCCAATGCTTTAGCCAGGAGAGAGGCAAGTGATGCAGCAAACAGCAAGAAACAGGAGCTTTTATTCTTTAATTTATTCTCCACAAAGAACTTGGGGAATTTTGAGCATCTTCAGCCTGAAGAGCTCCTTTTTTCTTTCTTGATCTCTTGTACAGGTAGATTGCAACACTGAGGAGTTCTGTGACTAGCATGCCTGAAATTTTAAAGCGGACCATGGAGACACTGACATTGTGAGTAATTTCTCCCCAAGTGGCAAAAACTGTATCAGTCACATTTGGAAGTTTTTCTTCCAAAGGCCAGAAACAAAATTTTTAGCGAATGAAAATAATATGAACAACATGTTTATCAATCCTGATCCAAATATTACTGGATTCATTCTCAGAGGCTTACATAACATGTGGAGGAAAGGCATTTGTAAGGATACCGGAGAAATCCGTGTTTCTGATTCTCTTTGAAAAGCAACGAGTATTTCTTCACAGTCTAATTTTTTGTACTAATTATTTGAAGGGTCATGGGAGAGATTAATGCTAAAATAAGGAGGAAGAAAAGAACAGACTTGAGGGGATGAATAGCAGCTGTGGTGAAGAAATCTACCAGACGATAATTGCACAAGTCCTTAAATACTCAGAACTTAATCTGAAACCTCCTCTGGTGTAGAAAGGCATGTGATAGAAAGGCATCATTTCAGCAACACCAGAAAGTCTTTTGTTCACTTACACAGAGCCTCACTTGCTCAGGAGTGAGGGTCTCACAGACAGGGCAGCAGCTTTCAGCTCTAAAGAAGGTAATGGCACATGGTGGTACTAAGCCAAAGCAGACAAACTGAGAGCACAGCCAAACAAAAATGTATCACCCCTTGGACTAGTTTCCTACCAAGATCCACCTGCTAACTTATATGTAGGAATGTAATATGATGTGCAGTCCTCAAGAGATACCAGGCAACTGTACACATACAACAGGACATCTTTTGTGTGTGCAGATGAATTTTAAAAAACATTTTTTGATGATGATTTACTGAGATAAATGCCACAAAGTCTGATAAAATTTACTTCTAAATTCAAACTTCATGTGAAAATGCATGTGAGTTTGTCCCTTTTAGAGGAATAAGAGCATGTGTCCACTTCTCAATTTATTCTGAAACACACCTTAATTGTGAAGATAAACATTGGTATGTCCCCTTAAAAGACGAGACCATAATGTGCTAGGACTAATAGATAAAAACAGACTCTTACTTCTGAGATCATAATAAAGCCTCTGAAGAAGGAATTAACAACTTCACACAGTAGAAGTCTAACTATGATAGTATTTAAAATAAATACAAAATAATTTCCATTGCTATCAGCTAGGATTCTAAACCATCTGGTTTTCTGGCCGATCCTAGCATTCAAAACGTTTTGTTCCATGCAAAAGCCTGCACTCCTTTCTGAACTGCAAAGCAGTGTTCCATATTTTGCTGCCATTCTCACGAGCCACCACGTGAGGGACTCAGGGACCCTTTTGTCTTTGCAACCAGATTTATATCCACGTTAAACCTATAGCTTGTGTTAAAATGAAAACTTTTGGGAAAATATCTCTGCACTTGTCATCTAGTAACGCTGATAACACAGAGAAGATTTTACTGCAGCAAATCAAATTCTGCTATTTATATTGTGAGGTGATGTAAGTAGATGGTGGTAGCTTACAGAGCAAAAAATTCACAAAATGGAAATTACTTTTTTTAAATAAAAATAGTAACACAGAAAAGCACCACCATTTTTCTTCTTTGTTTAGGCAGATGAAATTTCATTCTGTTAAATTAATATATGCACAATATGCCTCTAGGAAATGAAAGCACAGATTTAATTTTTTCTAAGCAC
Source organism: Drymodes brunneopygia (assembly GCA_013400955.1). Classification (NCBI taxonomy): domain Eukaryota; kingdom Metazoa; phylum Chordata; class Aves; order Passeriformes; family Petroicidae; genus Drymodes; species Drymodes brunneopygia. Next base: position 911 of record VZTZ01035764.1, on the reverse strand, counting down.
AGAACTGACATGAACGAAGGACAATATGAACAGGAAATATCTGCCTCACCAATGACAGGGGAAAATTTTACCCAGAGCTTTTGTGCTGTTTTAAAATCAAATATGACCATACTTGGAGATGCTTAAACCCTCCTCCCTGCTGAAGCTTCAGACAGAGTTTTGTAAAAGTTAAGAGTTTCCTACATGGTATCCCTGCAAATCAAACTAAGGAATTTTGATACAGGCAAGCTGTAAGCAGATGAACCCTTCTTCAGAATAGAGTTATAGACAATAGATGTGTAATAACAACTCCAAGATCATGTGGGAATAATATTTATTTTTTTCAGAAGCAGAATAGCCATGTCAGCCAGGTGCAGTGCCAAACTGATGAAGTAACTCATCTTCACAGTTCAGAAACAGTTGAGGAATTGCTGTGCTAGATTGCATTATGTGGCAAGGAAATGCTCTTTGATTTCAAGGGCGTATCCAAACAACTGATTTTTTTTAAAAAAATGAGCGTTCTTATTTGAATTTTCTAAATGGAAGTCAGATACAAGCAAGAAAAGGCAATACATAGTTCTCACTCTTAATCAGCTGGCTGACAGATCTTAATGGCTTTTAATCTGACTTGGTAGTTTGGACTACAAACAAATAAACAAACAAACAAGGTGTCTTATTTTCCTACCATTTAAAGCATATTAGCTGACTTCAGGAAAAGAACATACTGTTTTCTCATGAAGACAAATGCAAAATTTTCTTCCAAATACTGACTAAAATAAAAAGACTTTTAAGTTGAAATTGTTTAGTTGGAGAAAAAAATACAGCCAAAGGACTTGCGAGTGGAATTGAATAATTAGCCAAACCAACTGTAAAAAAAATGGAAAAGAACAATCACACAACTGAAATATGATTTATATCTATATATATATATA
>VZTZ01035759.1:0-34349 GCA_013400955.1 Drymodes brunneopygia | reverse complement strand
TGATTCTCCTCCCCATCCCACCAAGTGTGGTAGGGAAGGCAAAGTGAGCAAGTGGCTGCGTGATATTTAGCTCCCAGCTGGGGTTAAACTGTAACAGCATTGTATTTCTGTATTATTTGCAGGAATTGAATTATTAAAAATAATCTAAAATTCAAAGTTTCAAAATTAAGGTTAGTTTCTTGGGGTTCTTTTTGGAAGGAAAAGGGGCTTATTTGGGTTTTCTGTTGTTGTTGTCTTGAGGTTTTTTTGGTTTTTCTTTTTGTCTAGGCATAATTAACACCCTTTTGTGCACCTTTGTTTAGTGTGTTTCTATAGAACCTTCATAAATGTCACATATATTTATTTCTAAAGCTAGAGAAAATATCAATGCAAAGATTTGGGTAATTAAAGAACACACTTCACACAGCAGTTTGGATTGGCGTCTTGGTTGAAGGTCAGAGCTATCATCTTCTTAAACTTCATTCTGTATGTCCTGATCAATCTGTCAGAACCCCTGTATGTGCCCTTCAGGGCTGAACAGAAGCTGGGTTTAACAGAGAGCAGGTAATCAATAGCAGTTTTGTACTGTAGCAAGGTGAGAAGGCACATTATTTGTGAAGGATGTTTCAAGAAAAAGAGTGAATTATCTCCAACATAGCCTGACCAGTTATCTCAGTTTATAGAGCAATTAATAAAAAATTGTAGTTCAGAAACACATTTGAAATAAGAAATTAAATTCTGATGGAAAAATTCCTCTATTTTCTTCTATTTTATTTTTTTATTGGTAATGCATTAACTGTATACTAATATTTCCTATATTGTATGTAAAGAGTAAGACAGTTTATCCAAAAGCATTTAAGGATTTTAGAGCTTTTTTCAATTAACATTAATATCACTTGTAATAGCAAACAAAAATGATTTAATACATGAGTACATTAATAACACAGTCAACCATTAAAGACTTATTGTCACATAGACAAACACCTACTGTTTCAGAAATGATTTTGTTAGACAATCTTTAAATTTTTGAGAGTTTCCTGGTTCAAGTGACCTCATCATTCATCTTAGTGAGATACAAATGAAAAACTGGGATACAGGATACAAAAATCTGCAGGAAAATAGAGGACTTTTATGTGAAAAATGAGTTACATTGTAGTCATATTATAAATTAGAGATACAATGTATGGGAGTATTGTCGCCCTGGATTTACAGGGCCCCATAAGTTGTAACATTGTAGCTGTAGTTTCCCATGCTTGTTCTGTAAACATGGTCCTTGTTTTCCTTAACCAGCCGGGATTGTTTTGCACTTGTGGAATTGTTTTTCATTCCTTTCCCTGGGGTGGAGAAAGATGATTGACCATGTCTTTGTCCTGTAAACCTTCAGGGGTGTTGACCCCTTTCACCAATCTTTGACTGTCCTTAGAAACCTATAAAAATAGGTAAATAAAGAAGGGCAGGGCTTTTGGTCGGTCCTGCCTGGTGAAACCACTGCTGCTCTGTGACCCGCGTGTTTCTTCTGTTGACAACTAACCAACAGAGTATGGTTTTGATGTTGCATGTGCAAATATAATAGAAATTCAACATACTCATTCTGTGCATTTGTGAATTGTTTTCCTTCCATAGAAAGCCATGAAGAAATACTAGCTGGGTGTGAATGAGACTTATACAGGTTTGCAGTCGATTCAAAACTCCAGGGACAGTGCTTGAAAGATAAATATTTGCATAAAAAACTGATGTATTTTCATTGAGAAAAATGAATAGAGAACCAGGGAGATGGGGATAAAAACCTATCCAAACAATAAAACCCCTAAACATCCAAGGAGAGGCTCCCTCATGCTCGTGTTCATGCAACATTGTTTTGTTTGCAGATCAATAAAGATGTAATTTATTGGAAATTGAAACTAACTGCTGTGCCTGCAGAGACTAATGACCATGACAAGCTGATCCAGCGCGTGCATTGCCATGTCTAACTCTATTCCAACCCAAAGCTATGTTCACCAAGACAGTTAATTTTTAATTACACTGATTTTAAGTTGATATTGGAATTCTAACTTTAACAACCATTACAGTTAAGAAAGTAGGTTTCTTCACATCTCTTCCTCAGATGCTCCAGGAGTCCTGGCAAGCCCCTTTTTATCTCTTACAACAATTACACTTTGGTAACCCCCCACTTTTCAAACCTTAATCCTAGACCAGAAAGACGATTTTTTTTTTTTAAATTGTTCTTACATTCCTTGCCTACGCTTTACAAACCATTCTATGGTGATCTCAGAAGCAATCTATTTCTCGTGTTCTATTTCCTGTAACTCACATTTTGAGACATAAACAATGTCAACTTTTCAACCTTTTTAAAGAAGTTCTAAATAACACCATTTATCATATTGGGCAGGGGAGTCTCAATCTCTGCTCTGTCAACACTGAGGAAAAATGTGCTGTGCCACTTATCCCATTTGCTCTTTTCCTCAGGCATCTCAAAAGGGCTTCAAAATACGTGGCTCAGTGCCATCCTGTGTGGCCAGGTTCTGCTCTTTCAAAGGGAAACAGGGAAAGCAAAAGAGAAGAAACGTTTGTTTCCTTACTCAAGGATTATATCCCAGCTAAAGTTATATCCAAGCTAAAAACTGAAATCTCAAATCCAGAGGTGTCCAAGGGCATCCTTGACCACAAGTCAATTTTAACTATAAGGCTAAGAACACCTACAGCTATAATAAATTTTACTATGAAATCTATACTGTATTTGTAGTTTGCAACATTTCAGAGGCGAAAAAAATGAACTGACAGTTATTTTCTATATCATTGAATGAACTTGCAACACTGCTGAAAGATCATCACAAAATTCCATGTACTTCAGCAAAATAGTCCTTCAAGGCAGACCTAGTGTTAAATGCATCACTTATTTATGTCTTAATTACTAAGACACACACAGATTGACAAAATACACTTAATACACAGCAAAGAGCAGCAGCAAAACCGACCAATTAAGCACAGACTGCAATAAATAAAAACGTTTCTGAGAATTTTTCTCAAAATGAATGTGAGTACTGAACATAAGTGTCAATAGGCACAAGTAACAATGAGATTAAGATGCTCTTTTTCAAAGAGAGTTTGAAAAAATCTGAAAATGTATAAGATTTTTTGCAAAGAAAGAAACTTGCAGTAATTCTGACATATACACCTGATGGTATATATTGTTACATAATGACGAATACTGGGATGATAACTTAATACCATAAAAAAGTGAGGATTTTAACTTAATGCAGGTCAAAATGTAGTAAAGAACATACACAACTTCTTGCAAAGCTTTTCCCTTTCTCTGACACTTCATCAGGGAAATAAACATTTTCTTCAGCAACTCCTCTCACATGAAAGAATTGTACTCTACATGCAATTGGCTCAAACAATTCTCAACCTCTGGTAAATTGTAAATTTCTATAACATCCCTCAGAAGTTTGAGTATAGTTGCACATCCTTTCAATACCAGCAATAAAAATTATTTTTTCTCTACAGAACAGTTCCTGTTCATTAAAAGTCACTATGGCAGTATGTTCTATGTTTTCAAGTCAACGTCATTCCTAAAACATTTCTGAGAGGGTCTTGAAAAATCCACAAGAATACTGGGCTTATAAATAGAATTTACTGCAGCAAAGCAGCTAAATATTTATTTTCATTAAATTTCTGGTACTGATGCCTAGAAATAATATACATAACTCATGAAACTTATCTGCACTTATACAGAACAGATACACTGTAATAAGGGGAAATTCAGAAAAGGGAGGAAAAGAATGATAATGCAAACTATTTTAATTGCAGTAACTAAAATGATAAGCATTAAATGATGGCTATGGGATTCCTGCCATTCTGTGTTGAGCAAGCTTAGCTTACCAGTCAAGCTATAAAACACAATCATGTAGATTCTGCTAGACCTATATTTGTGAAATAAACCATGATTGCTTAAAGAACAAAGCCTTGACATCCATTAAAGTAATTTAAGCAAGTTTGCCCTAATGGCTAAGCCCGAACCCAGTTAACTGTCAAATTGCAACTGATGAACTCATTACATCCTGGTATCTGAATTGCTTTTGATAATGTGCCTATAAAAATTTTCCAGGGATCAGCTAGAGCTGACAGGATTTAAACTATTGGACTTGCATCTTCTTACTGGAAATTAATCTTTTTCATTCAAACATGGTAACATTTTTATAATAAGTAGTTATTCCTGGGTATGTTTGGCAAATAAGTATTTTCATACACCAATGTGATTTTGCTAACTTGATCCATTAAATGTGTTGTTAGTACTGGCCTCTGTTCATGTTCTAGTCTTCATAAAAAGACACTGTATATTTGCATGTTTTCTTTGTTTTAGACATATCATACAAAATCTTTGAAAGTTTTCCTGGACAGCAGGCTGTTTTCTGTACATCCCACTCAGAGTGCCTTAATGTATTGTGCTGCAACTCATAAAAATCTCAGAGCTGAAGCTGGGGCAGAGAAAATTGCCTAAGGAGTTTATGACTGTACAAACAACCCTTACCTATCATCGCCTCCTAGAAAGCCCCTGCCCTGGACTCTCTAGGGATTCCAGCCAACCCTTCTCTTCAATTTAAAAAAATAAAATACCTTAATGCTAACATTCCCAAAGCATTTCCATCACTGTTTTACATTGATTTAGCAAGTAAGATCCTGAAGCTATTTTATTTGGAGAGATTTCTAGATTCCCCTGACATAAGTAGCTGTGTTTGCAGTCTGACTTGAGGAATCACTGACTGTCTGGCAAAATGCTATTTTGTTGGTTTACAGTCCTCGGAACATCAAAGGGATGACAGATTTTAATACAATTTCTAGTTAGAGAAGAATTAATATTTACCAGTTTGAAGTGTTTGATTAGAACTTGATAACATTACATTGATTTGTAAAGCCATAGCATGAGCTGTCAGTCACTAAATCCACTGTGATGTATTTCAGATAGAAACTATGCTGTATAATAGCAAAATTGAGACACAGACTTTGTGTTATTTTAATAGCAATATTAAAAAAAAAATCTCAGAACTGAAAAATTCCAGATATGAAGACAGCAGATGCTAGTAGCTTTTATTTAACCCCCTTACAGGACAAGGAATCTTAGCAGAGCTGGTGAAATATTAAACTGTTAAGACTGCATAGATCTTTCACGTGGAAGGGATGACCAACAGCTTCTTGTATTTTCTCACCAGTCAGAAGGAAAATTAGGACATCTGCTTGCTTTTCGTTTGGGTTAAACTAAGCTCTATTATATTAGCATTTGATTAGGAACGGGAAAGTTGCCTACTGCTTAAGGCATTACACTTGAAAATGGTTGAGTTAAAGCCATTATGGGCATATCTTAAAACAAAGTTACCTATGTTGGTAATTAGAGACAGCTTAACTGGTGTTAAAAAACCAAGTCTCCCTACTTTTCTGTTCGTAACTTCTCTTACATTCTATAAGATCATGCATTCTGCATGAATGCCTTGATCATTCCCTTCATGACAGCCACAAATTACATACTTTTCACATCCTGAAATGCTGAGTTCTGAGGTGGCCCAGTCCATCCTCATTTCTTTACCATGACTGGTGTTTCTGTGCCTCCAGCGCTCTCCACATGACTCCCCTATGGGTCACATTCATGGGTAGTGGTAAGTCTTGTTTTTATGAGCACTCTCATCCTACTTACACCATGATGTTCTTTTGTAATATACCCTGCAACTGAGAATCACAATGCTCAACTTCTAAATTCCAAATGAAGGGACAGAAAATACTGTGAAGTGTGTTTTCATTTCATTCTGCTGAGATGAGGAAACTGCTCAAATTTGGCTACCTGAAATACTTTTTGCAGAATGAATTCCTATAGCAAATACCATTGTAGAATATGAGTGCTTCTGATGCTTTATTAGGATATATCTTTTTTCCTTGAATTACTTTTTCCATGCTTTTAGGAGGGAGGGTTTATGTTTCAAAAGGGCAGTTTAATGGAAGCTGACACTGACTAAGCACTGTGTGTCTCTGACACAGAGATCCTTTTGTCCTTAGACTAAACCAGAGAATGTCAGAGAACTGTTTGAGCACAAGGCAACAGACATTTTTTCCTCAGAGCTGCTGAAGCCTGTGACAAGAGGCATACATACACAGCATTCCCCAAAATATCTTAAACTGGTTCTTTCATTGATACAAAGGCATTCAGCCTGAAAGGTGACTGTTTGCTCTTGCAGTGCAAAATCCAAATGCAGCAGCAATGAGATTTTACTGCTGCTTTTCCCCAGCTTTCCTTTGATGACTCTCTTTCTCCAGATATGTTTTGCAACAACAGATTGGTCTATGCAGACAGCATTTACTGCATGTCATGAAAGATACTATACTGCTAGGGCAGGAAGAAAAAAAATGCCTGTGAGTGTGCTGGTTTTAGCTGGGGTAGAGTTGATTTCCTTGGCAGTGGTTAGTATAGGGCTGCGTTTTGGATTTAAACTNAATGGTTCTCTACCCATTTGTGAGAAAACACTAAATGGTCTGTTGGTTTTGGCCGGTATAATTTTATTCATGGTAGCAAGCTGGGGGCTGTGTTTTGAATCTGAGCTGGAAACAGTGCTGATAGCTGGGACAGGTGACCCCAACTGACCAAAGGGATATTCCAGACCATGTGGCGTCACACTCAGCATATAAAGCCAGGGGAAGAAGGAGGAGGTGGGGACATTCGGAGTGATGGTGTATCAATTCCTTGCCTATATTTGCTTGTGTGAGTGGTTTTTGCTTCATCTANTTCCTTGCCTATATTTGCTTGTGTGAGTGGTTTTGGCTTCATCTTCTAAATTGTCTCTATCTCAACCCCCAGTTTTCTAACTTTTATTCTTCAGATTCTCTCCCAGTCTCACTGGAGGACTGAGTGGCTGCATGGTGCCTGGTTGCTAAGAGGGGTTAAATCCAGACAGAGAGAAGCGTATTTTTGTATCTGATTCTTTTAACAAAACAAGAAACTAGAAGTATTTCCATTATAATCCTGAAATTTTCTATTAGGAATGAAGAAACTGGGGCTACATTCTCAGATCTCAATTCTATTCTGGTCCATGAATTTACTGTAAATTACTTACTTTCAGGGCTTATTTTATACCTATATGAAAGAAATTTGGTATTTCTCTTTGAATTCTTGCAGGGTGAAACACTCTATGTTTAAGATAAATACCTTGTATTATTTATTACAGCTTCACTACGGACTTTGGAGAAAAGCCTTTAGCAAGAAAAAGGCAGAAACACCTCAGTTGGTGATCTAGTATTTCTCACTGCGAAATCTTATCCTAAATCTTTACAGACATGCTGAAACACCTTCACTACAAATTTGCCCTTGTGATGTGAAGTATCCTCATTTCACGTGTAGCACACGCCTACATCTTCATCTCCAAATAGCGACAATCTGCAGTTAATAAATAATGCAAGAGGAGCTATTCAAACCCCAAAGAGCAAACACTAAAGATCATACTTGATGTTGGCCTTAAAAACACTGACAATTCAGCTGTGGAGCCACCCCTTAACGATGAGATACTTTCAAGTGAGCAACATGACAAAACCATGACACTGGATATTGAAGACTATACAAAAGCAGGAGCTAGGAAGGACAGCTTGGGTATTAGAGGAAGCCATAAATAACCTTGCACATGTACTGTGCCAGACAGAGACAGAGGAACAGATTCTATGAAGCCTACCCAGTCAATGAATATAAACACATAACCTCTTCCTTCCCACCTCCTTACCCTCATTCAGTGCCATTGCAGAGATTGCCATGTAGAATACACTTGGAAAAAAAAAAAAGTTTTTAATCTAACACCTTCTACATTGAGGTGATTAGCAAATAGCTAACCATTAATGATACTTTCGACAAGAATGGATGCCAAAAGTTGTGAAACCTTGCCTGGTAGATAAATGGTACCTTTCTCAGCCATCTATCTTACAAATGATCCTATATATACAGCTATTATTTCAGTCAGACACTGGCAGCTCTGCAATTGTTCATGGCCTCAGTGAAGAATAATACCTGTCACAGTTTCATTGCTCTGACTTTTAACAGACCTGTTTTCAGTTTGTTTCAAATGCTGCACAACTGCACGAGGAAGCACCAGAAGAGGTGCACCAAGGCCACTCACATTTCTCCATATGTAGGTTTAAAACCCCTCAGAACTGTCCTGAAGAAATTTTGCTAGAACGTGCTGCTAAAATTGCAAATGGTTCTCTACCCATTTGTGAGAAAACACTAAATGGTCTGCTGGTTTTGGCCGGTATAGTTTTCTTCATAGTAGCAAGTTTTGAATCTGCGCTGGAAACAGCGCTGATAATTGAAGGATGCTCCAGTTATTGCTGAGCAGGCTTGGCACACTGTCAAGGCCTTTTCTGCTTCTTGTACCACCCTCAAAGGGGTTGAAGTTAAACAATGAACTGGGAGGAGACACAAGCAGGACACCTGATCCCCACTGACCAGAGGGATAACCCCACACTGTACAGCATTGTGCTCAGCATATAAAACTGGGGGAAGAAGGAAGTGGGGGGAAGACACACAGTGGGAGTGATGGCAGTATCTTCCCAAGTAATGGGTACATGTCCCCTCTTCCCTGGGACTCTCTCAGAAGTTACCTCATCACCTCCTCTGACTTGCTTACCTGGTGATGCAGAAGTCTCCAATCTGTTCCTCATCTTGCACACCCTCTCCTCAGCTTTAGGCACTGCTGACTGGCAGCATGAACAGTGCTTACACTTCCTTATTTCTAAAAATAGTGGGATGCTATTGACTAGTCTCTTACAAACCTCAAATGAATGCAGCAAGTTATTGTTAAATCTAATGGCCTTCTCTTTGATGTTTCCTTATTCTATGTTTTCTCACAGCAACAAATCAATGTTTTCAAATGCTATTTCATAAAACCCGTAAAAGTTTTGGAAAGGATTCTCATTAAAATCTTAATACTTTTGACAAGGAAAAGGCATTTTCTGCAGAAGTCCTAGTTCTAGGATCATGCCAAAGCAAAGAAAGCTTTCCCATGTCTATTCTTTCTGAAATAGGAAAAAAACTCCAACTGGTTTGACTGCAAACCAGCATGACTATTGTTAGTTACACATGTTTAAGATTTCCTTTTCAATATAGTATAAAACACTATCAGTATTGTCTCATTTTTTTTTACCACATATTCTTTCTCTTCTCTCCAGAAAAAAATACTTAACACAGATGAAAACTGTTTCCCCCTCCTCAGCAGCAACAGAATTTCCACACAATACAGGTTCCAAGTCCTCTGTGCAAGTTATCACCCTTTTAGCTAACAGATCTTTACACTCAGTTTATTTTTGTTCAGTCATTGTAAAACTAAATAGTGAAGTACTTTTTGGGCCTGTAATCCCATGTCAACCCCTGCCAAAGCTAGCCACCATCACTAAAAAATGTTCCCACAATTCAGACTGCACGGGGTGACAGCAGACAAAAAGACAGTAACAAATCAAATAGAAAAAGTATAAATGAAACAGACATCAACTACCATTCAGTGCTTCCAGATGATGTACAAAACAGGCTGTAATGATGCGCTATGAAGTGGAAGTTGGTGCTTTGGAGTCATTAGGGAAGTTACTGTTTATGTAAATTCATGTCATTACCCCAGTGGTAACTGACCACTTCCATAGGGGACTGACTAACTTAGATTAAAAATGGCTTTCACTTATTTCAGAGACATTGCAATCCTTTGTGAGTACTGGATAGTGCTCCTGCTCACCACCAGAAGTAGTGTGTATCTGTATCTCAACAGATGCCACAACTTGCAGCTGAAGTTTGATTTTCTCAGTCAAATATTATCCCTACAGGAACATACTAACAGATCTTTTACTTAGCAAACCTAACATACTGAATCAGCAGACATTCATGCTAGAGTTTCTCAAAGATGACAAAAATGACAAACAAAACCCTATAATCTCTTCCTTAATTAAAACACAGCAACAAATTAGGCTGACGATTTCTGAAAATCACAACATCAATTAAAAAAAATAGTGAAAAATAATCTAAAAGAATGTTCAAAAATGAACTATACATTTTGTCTATCTTATAGGATAAATATACAATAACAATAGAAAAGAGCTGACAAATAGTTACATTCAATCTACAACAAAATGCTATTCAGATCAAATTAGCTTCTGATCCACCAGAGATCTATTTTTTTCCTAAGAGGTTCATACAGGTTGGGCATTGGGGATGCATGGTATTCAACATCTATGGATAACATGCATTCTATCAAAACTTACCTAGCAACTACAGTAACTGAACAGTTGACAGTATTTGCCAACAAGACATTTTTGAGATTACAATCGTAGGAATCACATTTAAGCCTGAAAAGAGAGGTGGCAGCAAAGTCAGTTTGTATTGGATATGGTTCTTGTGCAAGTAGACTTCATTTGAATCTAAGAGATTGCTTCTCTGTGTGCAGAAAAATTCTACCTTTATAGTTTTATTCTAACTGGGTAATTAAAATTGCTTGTGCTTTGATAAAAAATGATCAATAAAATTAGCCAACAGAAAACATTAACAACTTGAGAATAAGCATTTCATAGCAATTGAAAGTAAATTATCAGAATTCTTTTTAACCTACACAGCCTTTAGGTAGGGTGCTAACTTCACCCTATGATGATTATTTTCTGGAATCTGCTTGGACAGGAAATGCTTTAACCTAGTTTCCACTACTTCTCTTCTAATTCCAGTATTCTAGAGAAAATTTTTTTCACTATAGCAGAAAATAATTTTATTCAGTTTTGCTAGAATTCAACATAATTTTGCTAGAGTGAAATACAAAAACCTAACTCAAAAATAATTGGTATTTTGAATAGAGAACTCAAATAATCTAAAGACAGTTTTCATCACAGTAAATTATTTAATGACAAAAATCAACGTTTCCAGTAGTGAGTCAAGAGAGCAGGTCCCATTTTTTTTTTCTCCCCAGAATGGCACAAAATGATTTCTACATCTTTGAGAACTTCCAAGGAATTGGTTACAATAGATTACAAGTATTACAATTCTGGCAAATCATAGCAAAACCTACCTACCTTTAAGATCAATTTTAAGAGCACACATTTTTGTTAATATCTCACATAATACACAACTTTTGCTAGACACAAAAGTAGCCTTTTAAGACAGAGTTTTTGCAGTACAGCACTCAAGTCTAACAATACATTATTTTTATTCTGTTCAGAACTTTAAAAAGATAAAGAAACTATTAATATTGTTACAATTTACAAATACATTCTTTCATATGAAACATTAACCTGATTCATAGTATATGTTATGTACATAACTATCTAACAATACTAGGTTGTATACACTACAAGCTAAGTTCCAGAAGGAAACTGCAATGCTCTAAGATTTACCTTTGGATAAACATTTATACACCTTGATTTTTTTTTCTAAAAACTACCAAACCTTGTAGTTTAATGAACAGCAAGAACAAAGTAAACAGACAAACCACTTTTCCTTCATTCAGAAGTCAAGGTTACTTAGAATTCCCATAGTAAATGGCTTTTGATGGTTGATTAAAGTCCTGAGTTATGATAAAAAACAATACATTTAACTGGAAGTTATAAAACAACCCAAAATGCTGAAAAGCTCGGGTGGGACTAAAGAAATGTTTTAGTAGGGTTCAACTCACAAGAGGTCTGGAACTTAGCAGTGCAATTGTGATCTTGTCCTGTCCAGCTGGTATTTATATAAACACTTGAAAATCTATGCCTTTTTATCTAAATTTAGACAACTAATTCTTTTCAGGTTTATCTGACCTGGGTTTTAGACATTTCTTCTAATTATTTGCAAGCTTAGAGGACCTGCTAGATGGCAGCAGTTCAGAATCTACTTCTTTCTCTCAAGAGAAAGACTTGTGAGGTTAGCAGCAGAATATAGTTTATAAAGAGTGGAAAGTATGACAAGAGGATAGCTATATGGTCAAAAATGTATTCCAGACTCATTTATAATCCATCCTTTTTTATAAAAAATAGCCTAACATTTTGTATCTAGCAGAAATTTAATTTCTGTTTAAAAAACACAGACACTGTTTTCCTGGTTAATTGCAGAAATATCCATAGTCATTACTATAGCTTTCAGACATTTCCAGGGCAAGCATCACTTACACATAGCTCAGTGGAGTGTTCAGAACTTGTGTTGTTAATGAACCTGTTTTGAATTATAACGGAAGTGGCCAAATTTCCTTTCAGTAGGTGCTAGATTTGGTAACTGTTGGATCTGGTGCCAAATAGAGCTAAATGATCATATGGTACTATACAAATGACCCATTCTGTCAACTCCCAGTGTGAAATCAAATAAAAAAATTCATACAAAACTGTCTAAATTACAGGAAAAAAAAACCAAAACCAAAACAGATGTAAAGTTTGAATGCAATCAGCTAACTAGACAGTGTCCTTAGTTCAAATGAGAATACTTTCCTGAAGGCAAGCATCTTTTTACAAAGTGGGTATTGCCATGAGATTTTCAGTTATTTCAGCTTGCAGTAAGTAAAATATTCTCAATTACTACAGTAGCTTTTATCTCTCTTACAAGCACTGCTCTGAGGATTTTAGACTGTTGTGTCATTAATAATGCAAAAATCATTGTAAACAATGAATACAGTACATTCACATAATGCCAGCTTTTCTCTGGTAAGATGAGGGCAAAAATGAAGAGCAGGCATTTTCAGAAGATGAAGGTTGTACCTTCTGCAAGGATTTCTTTTCCAGCTTACTGGTTTAAAAAAGAGAAAAGCAACATATTTTTCTTTTTTTCCTTTTCATTCTTGAAGCATATCAGACCATCTTAAAAATGTTAAGAAAACAGCTGTGAAGGAAAAAGGTAACCTACTTATTTTTGTAAGAGAAATACAGTGCATATATTGCTTATAATGAATACAGATGAAGTAGAGTCACCCTTCCAGTGATAACACATTGAAAGCTGAGACTCAAACTAGAAGTTGATTCTAGTGTACCAAGACATACTTTTTGAAAGCCTCTGTATTAAAAATCAGAAAACTTGCTAACACAAAAGTCATCTAAATCAGACAAATTTCTGAAGCGTTCCAAAAAACTCTTACTGTAGAATTTATGAAAAACAGATGTCTTGAAAACAGTGCACTCTCATCTTCCCAGGCCTTTGCATTCTCAATTTCAAGGGCCTTTAGCCACACAATCACAGTTAAAAAGAAATGTTGTTTTATATCGGACTGCTAAATTGTAGATTGTGTTTGAGGCACAGCTAAGTGTGTATAGATGTAAAAATTACTTTTTTCCTCAGTTTTGAAACCTCAAGAATACATTCTCTAGGTTTCAGTATACTTTTCACATGATCAGTCTGAAAGTGAAAATAGGAAATGCTGTAAAATGCTGATATGAATGAAATTCAGATATGCACTTCTGAATGCTGGTGCACATGCAATGCTTCCTACATTAGTTAGCAGAAGCAATTTCTTCTGTTTCCCAGAACAAAGCAGTTGTCCTCCACTATAACTACAACCCCAGATGTTTAATTCTAACATTCATTCACATTCTGCTGATGCTACATTAAATGAAGAAAATTATACCCCTTCTTTGGATTTTATTTCCACACACATGTCCACAATCAGTTCAATCAATTTATTTGTACAACCACGGAAGAATATTACCATTTTAATCCTGATCAGCTTGTCATTTGGTCCTTTTTTGATGTTTGCTTTCACTCCTGTAACAACTGAAATACAGGTAGAAAGTACCGCAGGACTGCGTAGCAATATTAAAAAAGAGGAACAAAAGTAAGTCAGAAAGGTAGAAATGCAACACTTTTTCCTGCACAGAAACTGAAAGAATGCATATCCACTGAACAGGAAGGAAAAAGCACACAGAAGATTGAATCTCCTGTAAAAGTTGCTGATTGTGGCCTTTTCAGCACCTCTCGAGAAGATTTCAGCTTTGGGCAGTATCTCAGCATTTGTGCTTCATGGCCAGCTGAAAAAGAAAGAAAAAAAATAATTAAAGAGATATCACCTATCATGACAGCTCTATCAACCTAATGTAGCTAGTCTGGATAAGAAGAGTTTGTAAGACGAATTCTCCAAAAGATGCCTGAAATCCATTAACTTCTTTGCATCCAGATATGCAGTCATTCCCTTTCCTGGGACATTCAGGCAAAGCCCTCCTTTGCCATGCTGAGGAGGCAGGATTTATCTGCTTTCACAGCTCTGTTTCCCAATGTTCCATTATTTTGCTGTCTGTGAGGAAGGCTAGAGCAAGACACCAGAAACAAAGACATGCTTAAAAGAATAGTAATTTTGATCCAATGATTTGTTAACTACAATCAGAAATTCTAGACAAGTAATTTAAAACATCTATTCAGGAGCTCCACCACTACAAAATGATGAAAAGTGAAGGACTGATTGCCTTTCCACCTCTGTGATTACCGATTATTTCCATTTCAAATAATCAAAAAATGGACTTAACTGGGAATGAGAGGAAGAAGAAAGAGATGAAGTGAGTTAAAACCTGTACAAAATGTGTAGACAAACTGACTCTGCAAACCAAGCAGAGAGCTTAGGGTTAGGTTCCATATAATGCAAAATTGCTATCTGTAGATAACAGCATGCTAACAAAGCTGAGATGAATGAACCCTCTGGGAAATTACCTTGAAAACAGTACTGTTAGGGGCAGTTAAAATTCACTCATTTGCTACTGGTGAAATGATGATCAATAAATGACTCAAGCTAAACTGCCATAAGCCTTTGATATTCAAGGACTTGGTTACAAATATGCTTGTTAAAAAAACATATTTGTAGGGATATACTAGAAATGCATTTCAGCATGAAAAAACTTAAACCAACACTTTTCTTTCTTTCCTCAAACAGCAATTTTTTTTTTAATATATCTTTGACAGGAAACACTGAGAGGTTTTTACCGTTCAGAATTTATAACTTGGAGATCCTGTGCAAACACCAACAAATGGAAGGGACTTTTTTAGAGGTGAAGAAGGTGACACAAGTAGGATTTGATACATATCCTGAGCTACGTTCAAGCCTTTATACAAGTATAGATACATGCTTTCATTCAACGAACTCTGGCAGCTAAATGTCTGACTTTACCCTACTGAGCCTTATTCTGCTGAAATCTTACCTTATGTGCAGTTTCTGCAAACTGCTGAGCACTGTTTTTCAGCTCCTCTGTCTTTTCTTCTGCACGACCTAGCCTTTCACCACGCTCATTCAAGGCCTGACTTGCCTTCTGTACTGCACTTGTCACACTGTCTGCTGCTGAATGGAGTATGCTGTTTCCTGCAACACCAAAAGAAGCCATTAGAGCACTCAAGTATACTTAACGCTTTGTATTAAATACAAATAATTTAATTTATAATGTTCTAGAGCTGATGTGCTATCTGGACTGGCCTCACTTCACTATAACCTCTCTTCAGGTGGTTGTAGAGAGCAATGAGAGCTCTCAAGACTAAACAACCCCAGCTCCCTCAGCTGTTCCTCACCAGACAAGTTCTCTAAACCTCTCACAAGCCTTGCTGCCCTTCACTGGACACACTCCAGTTCTTCAATGGCCTTTTTAAAGGGAGGGCCCCAAAACTAAACACAGCACTCGGGGTGTGGCTTCACCAATGCNCTTCCTGCTGGACAGCCACTCTTGCCCCAGCCTGCAGCACTGCCTGGGATTGCTGAGACCCAAGTGCAGGACCTGGCACAGTGCCTTAGTGAGCCTCATGCTGTTGTTCTTAGCCCAATGATTGAGTCTGTCCAGATCCCTCTGTGGAGCCTTCCTTCCCTTGAGAGATCAACACTTTAGAGATCATCTTAGAGACATCATCTGCAAATCTGCTGACGGTGCCCTCAATCCCTACATCCAGGTCATCAATAAAGATGCTGAACAGGACGGGCCGCAAAACTGAGCCCTGGAGAACATTACGAGTGACACGTTGCCAACTGGATTTCATCATTCACCACAACTCTCTGGGCCTGGACATCCAGCCAGATTTTCATGCATCGAAAAGTCCACCCATCCAAGCTGCAAGCAGCCATCTGATCTAGGAGGTTGCTGTGGGACACGGTATCAAGCACTTTATTGAAGTCTAGATAAACAGCACCCACATCTACTTCCTCTCGTCTACTGAGCAAGTCACTTTGTCATAGAAGGACACCAGGGGAGTCAAGAAGCACCTTCCTCTCATAATCCATGCTGGATGGGCTTGATGCCCTAGTTGTCCTGGCTGTCCTAACTTTTTTCCACAGCATTCAAAGCAAATACATAATGCTCTTAAATGAGTTATTCTGGTAAAGGTATGAAACAAATTCAACACAGTTGAAGTGAGCACTATAGAAAATCTGCTGTTAACATTTTCTGTTCTTACTGACATACAAAGACAAGTGAAAATAGACACAAACACATTGGTTTTATCATTAATCTGAGAAGTGTATCTAATACAGAAATATTCTTGGGTTAAAAATCAAATCCAAACATCAATTTGAAGGGCTATTCTGCTACTGGTTTGTGTAGTTTAGCCCCAGCCAGCAACCAAGCACCACACAGCCCACCAGCTCACTCTCCCACCAGCAGGACCGGGGAGAAAACTGGAAAGTAAAAATTAGAAAACTGATGGGGTGAGATACAGACAGTTTAAAAGGGAAAGCAAAAGCTATGCACTGAAGTAAAGTAAAACAAGGAATTAATGCACTGCTTCCCAGGGGCCAGCAGGGGTTCAGCCATCTCCAGGAGAGCAGGCACTCATCACACGGTAACTAATCCTCATGAAGACAAACATCATTATCCCAAACTGCCTCCCCTCCCTCCTTCTTCCTCCCACTTTATGCACTGAGCATGATGTCATTTGGTCTGGAATATCCCCTTAGTCAGTTGTCCAAGCTGTGTCTCCTCCTCCCAACCTCCCGTGCAGGCCCAGATTCCCTGCCAGCACGGCCAGTACAGAAAGCAGAAAAGGCCCTGGTTCTGTGCAAGCTCAGCTCAGCAATAACAAAACCATCTCCATATTATCAACCCCATGCTCAGCACAAATCTGTAACATTGCCCCGTTCCAGCCACTATGAAAAAAATTAACACAGCTGAAACTAACCCACAGTTTCATTAGAAAAAAGAAGAACAAACAACCCTTTTTAGATGCAGTTTTCAAATAGTAATTCTTTCCTTAGGCCAAACAAACAATGAATAGTGAAACTAAAGGCTGCCCTGAGTAGTCTGTGGAACACAGTACGAGCTGGATATGCAGGAATTCCTGAGATGAAGAAAACTGCCTTACAATTTTATTAAACTAAAACTCAACTAGTATTAAACTATGGAAGTGAGGGAGAGACTTAAGAACCTACACACAGTGACTCACAGATGATGAGTCAAGATGAGAAATAACAATAAAAGAGTACTCTGGCCTCCTATATACCAATATTGTTACATTTTGCACATCAGGAGTTCAAAAAATGTGGATGTGGAACTGCTGGAGAGTTAGGGTTTTTTTCCTATTGTTGCATTTAGAAAAGGAATATAACAGCTGGCATTCTTGTTGAAGAGATTAATATTGAACAATACTGTGAGCTGAAACTTTGCAGAGACAGAAATTAATCTGTTCAAGTGGTCAGCCTTCAGACACTGAGGAGTTTGATTGTAAAACCAAACAACTTTACATACTGCACACTTTTTTACTTTAAAATTTTTCAGTCAATTGCTATTTTGTTCATAATTTTCTAAGGAGATTATTATTTTGGCTTCTGGTTGGGCAGCTTTTCCAATAAACACACGTACTGAGCAACACTGCACTGGAAATAGTTTTCCTTTTTTGGTGGTGTGATCTAATGGCTTTGGCCTCTTGCATAGTGTTAGCTTTCTAGGATAAGAGTTTTAAAAGCTCCCAACACTGAATTAAATGTGTTGTTTACAAGGTCACAAAGCATCTTCCAAAGTCTTAAAATGTGTTGGGGAGCAGAATTTGTAATACTGCTGACCTTCTGTCACGATAACAATAATAGGAAAACTACAAAACAAAAATATTTTTCATTTTCTATACTCCTAAAAATATTCTTTATTTTCTGTACTCCTAAAAATATTTGTAGATTTGTGGCCAAAGATTGGTATCTATTTCTCCACATTATTTTCAGCGAAGAAGAACGAACTCAGAAGTTTGGCACAAAGATAGTAACTGTTTTTCCCTCTAGCTAACACAATATTGTGTTCTCTCCAGGTAAGATCTGCTGTATTTTCTCATGGGCAGTGACTCGCAGAGAAGCTGCTATTCTGAGACTGTTATAAAGAAGTACTTCTGGAGTATCTTTACCAATGGAATGTCAATAAAACAATTAAGAATCCTGCTCTTATCTATGAGCAACTCAGAAACCCACATGTCAGCAGTCTATGGAATTTCATCAGTGTATTTCTAGCGCATGTGTAGGTGGTTGCTGGTATGACTGACCATGCCTCATCCTTGTATTAGTATCACTGCAGGAATAGCAACACTTGCACTGAATGTATTGGAAAATCATTCCTATGAATAAATCATCTACAATCTGTAAAACTTTTAAGCTGTTCTTCAGGGGGTAACTACTCTGATTCAAAATATCCTGAGAAATCTTTTCCATGCTGATGGAATCCTTTAGGATTTCAGTAAATCTTCTGATGCTGTCTCTCACTGGATCCTCCTGGACAAAATGTCCCACACACAGCTGGATAAACACATCATGGGATGGGTGAGCAACTGGCTCATGGCTCAGGTGCAAAGGGTGACAGTGAATGTGGTGACATTAGACTGGTGACCTGTCACTAGTGGGGTTCTGCAGGGCCCAATCTTCAACATCTTCAAAAAGGACTTGGATGCAGGATTCAAATATATACTGAGTACGTTTGCAGACAGTACTAAATTGGGAGGAGCTGTTGACTCCCTCAAAGGCAGAGAGGCCCTGCAGAAAGACCCTGACAAATTAGAGGGCCACACAATCACCAACTACATGAAGTTCAACAAAGGAAAGTGCTGGATTCTGCACCTGGGATGGGGCAACCCTGGATTTATGTATAGACTGAGGAACAAGATGCTGGAGAGCAGTACCATGAAAAGATCCAGGTTATTGTCAAGTTGAATCTGAGTCAGCAGTGCCCCGGCAGCCAGGAGGGCCAATTGTGCTCTGGGGTGCCATCAGGCACAGCATTGCCAGCCAGGCAAGGGAGGGGACTGCCCCATTCTCCTCTGCTCACCTCAGGTCCTGTGTGCAGTTTTGGGCACCACAACACACAAAGGATATAAAGCTATAAGAAAGTGTCCAAAGAAGGACTACAAGGATAGTGCAGCATCTAGAGGAGATATAAGGAGTGACTGAAATCACCTGACTTGTTCAGCCTGAAGGAGACTGAGGGCAGACCTCACAGCAGTCTACAACTTCCTCAAGAGGGGAAAAGGAGGGGCAGGCACTGATCTCTTCAGTTTACTTTGGATACTAGAAAAAGGTTTTTTACTCAGAGGGTGGTTGGGCCCTGGAATGGGCTCCCCAGAGAAGTGGTCACAGCACCAGCCTGACAGAGTTCAAGAAGTGTTTGGGCACTGCTCTCAGGCACATGGGTGTGACTCTTAGGGTGTCCTGTGCAGAGCCAGGAGCTGAACTTTGATGACCCTTTTAGGACCCTTCTAACTCAGGATATTCTACAATTGAAGCTATATCAAAGGCTCTTACACTCCATGAAGTCAGCTTTAGTACTTTTATCATGCACAATGAAAAGTACATCCTTTAGCCACCATACCCAATACCTGAAACACAAAGGAATACTGTCATCAATTAAGTATGCGAAGAAACTGATTGGTCTCTAGAGATATCATTATTTAGATTGCATAATTTGTTTTATCACACATTCATAAAAGGTTCATTGCATTCTCTATTAGCCATATCAAATATATTTCAGCTCAATGCAGAGATTTATCTTTACATTAGTGATATGACTCTACAGTGATTGATTTGCAAACATGAGCAATTTTAATTGTACATGCATTAATAAAACATTTAGCAACTACCTACTACTGAGAAAGAAATAAATGTATTTAGCTTTGATTATTAAGATACTTCATCTATGCCATGAAAACTTCTTTTATTATTTTAGGAATCAGATATTTATGGATCCCACTTAAATCCATAGAACTACATCTGTGCCACTGAATAAATTGTTAAAAGCATTATAACAACTAGTTCAAGTTCATTAACGTGACCATATCCATCACAACACGATTACTCTATATGCCGACACAAATTACTGACACTCAGATATACTGGTACCAGTAAAAATTCAATGGAAGTTTGGAAACAGTGTTTGTAAATAAAAAGAATGGTGTTTTTCTCGTTCTGTGTCTTGTTCTCTGCCTGGCTGCTCATTGCTTAAGAACAAAAAGCACTGAACAATTAAAATATCAAGTAAAAAACTAAGTACTCTGGGGAGAAGATAAAGGTGCTGACACTTAAGAATGAAGATATCCTTGCGAAAGAGGAAGCATCACAGAAATGTTTTTTCTAAGTGGGGAAGTAGTCTGAAATAGGGAAGAAGTTATATAGTATAGCACCGTTTTTCTTTCCAAGTTACTTCAAAATATTGAAAAAAACCAGTTTAAATTGACAAATGTAGAAAAAAATCCTAAGAGTGTAAGAGAAAGATATGAATATAAATTCTGGGTTTCCTGATATATAATAGTGGAAGAAACCTTAAGGCTGTTTCCAATCACAGCTAGAAATTAATTTTACTTTCTACTTTATTTCAAAAATGGAGGTGACCAATATAGGATACAGCTTTGAAAGGGAATTTTGAAAATAGAAGAAATTTTTATTTCCATCTAAAATTAATGATTCAGCACAGAATTATTACCTGGTTCAAATAACTTTTAAATACTAAAGCTTCTCTATGGATTCAGACAGAATTCAAAATAATGAAAACCTCACTTATCTTCAGTCCTATGCATAATCTGGTTTTTCATGTTGGATATTGTCTTAGTCATCTATGTCAAGGACTAATTTCAAATTCCAGGCTTGATATAGATTACTAATCATTTGCATGTCTTGAAATGGTATGGGTTGTTTTCTGGCTTTTGGGTTTTTTGGAGGAGTTGGGGAGGAAGTGTTTTTCTTTTGCTCGGGTTTGTTTTGTTTTCTTCCCTGTTTTGAATTGACAAATCTTTTTTTCTCACCTCCATCCTGGCCTTCAGAACCACCTACCCATAATTACTGCACAGCAAATATCCACAGTATTTTCCTAATATTAAACTCATTCACTACTTTTTTCAAAAGTTTTAATAGACTGGAGAAAGTTACCAAATCTACCTGTATGGCAGCTCATATAAGTCAAAATGAGAACTTTTATTTAACTATTTTTACCTAATTCCTTTTGTGCCTTTTGGTCAGTGAAGGACTGTTATTTTAGCATTTTGTTTTTGGCAGGGTCTCTCTCTAGCAGACACAATGTTTGTTATGCAAGGCTTGAAGGTACTGTGACTGAAGCAGCAGGAAACTGAGGGGGAAGAAATCCTCTAATGTGACCTGTTGCATGAGAATCCATACTTGTTCCAGCTAAGCAGGTTTTCTGGAAGTGCTGATCAACAGCTTGTGAATAACCAGGCTCTGCAGTCTGCAGTCCATGAATACCCCTGACACAGGCTTCTCCAAACCTCTCCTGTATCTATTAGAGTACAAGCAGCTCCACAGGAAAATGTTCATCATGTTCAAGGATGAGTTCTGGGATTTGCCCCACAGAAAAACTATCATGACCATATCAGATATCAGGTGATTCCTACATTATTTTGCACCCACAACAACTAAAGTCCCAGAAATTCTCAGTCCTGAGTTACAATTACTAAGGCCTGCCAACAATAACATGTCTTATGGCCATATTGTTATTACTATCAAATTTTGATTTCACTTTAATCAATCCACCTACAGGTAGAAACTATACTGAAGACAGATGCTTGGTATCCTCCATAAAATCACACTTTAACCTGCTAAACATTGCAAATGTTTCGTGTAGGGAGTTGGCAATTTTGTTTGGCAAATAAGTAAGGTGATCATTCATTGTTCTGGTTTTGGCCAAGGACAGGGCTAATTTTTCACAGTAGCTGTGGGAGGGTAGAGTCCACAGCAGTGTGGGCATGGCCTAAGATGGTAGATTCACTACCATCTTAGGTCATTTCCAAGGGCGGGGGAAAGGGGCTCTTTCACTTCTTGGAAAAAGGGCCTTCCTTTCCACTTGTGGAAAAAGCATGGTGTGCAGACGGTCTATCTGCCACTGTTTTTCATTGTCCCAAGCTCAGTGAGCATTTTGCATGTAAACCATCCTCTCTTTGTACACTTTTGTTATCAGTATTCTTGCTGTTAGTGTTCATTTTCTTATCTTATTGT
Source organism: Drymodes brunneopygia (assembly GCA_013400955.1). Classification (NCBI taxonomy): domain Eukaryota; kingdom Metazoa; phylum Chordata; class Aves; order Passeriformes; family Petroicidae; genus Drymodes; species Drymodes brunneopygia. The sequence continues at coordinate 11,988 of VZTZ01035759.1, read as the reverse complement.
TGTTCTTAATAAATTTTTCTTATCTTGACCCATGATCATCACCTTTTGTGCTTTCAGCTGGAGGGGGAGGGGAAGCGAGTGCTGTTGCAGTTTTGGTTGGAGCACTAGAGTGGGGAATTCCATTCCTAAACCACAATGTCATGATACAAAATACAAGACTAAATACATTTTGTACTGATCTGATTTGAATGTTCATTTTGTTTCAAGGAAACTTCAGAAGATGTTAACAAAAATCAATGGAAAATTATGAAAATTATGAAAATGCAAGAATCAGCAGATGTTTTCAATAGAGTATTAGAACAAAAGAAATATATAGTGAATCCTATCTAGTAAATTTTCCAAGTCTACAACTATTTGTGGCTTTGGGGTATTTCTTTGCCTACATCTTGCCTAAATTATTTCCATAAACCTCTATGAAAAAAGAACCACTGGTACTTTTAGTTCAAACAGTATCACCTAAAATATATCAAATACATCTGGATGATTTCTGCTGCTTTAACTCCCATATTTCAATATATGCAAACCAGAAACACAGAAATGAAGCAAAATCAACCTAGCCTGAAACACAGCAGACAACAAGCTGATGAAAAGCTTAAAGCAGCATATGAACAGAATGACTTCTGCAGACCATAGGAAATAAAATTTAATTAAGCTGTGAAGACGAGGTCTTAAAAAAAGAAAACAAACCCCAAAACCACAACAAAATAAATTACCTTGATAACCTCAAGGGTTCAATAGTTCAGTACTTTTATTGCTTAGCACACGCAGTGTATTCACTTTTGTCAGTGTGGCTTGCAAAATCTTAGATCTAGAAACAGCAGCATTACAAAAAAACAACCCTTGTTATGGTTCTGGCAAGGCACTCTAAAAATGTCTTCTATGGGCAGTTAAGTAGGACAAGCTTTGTTGCTACAGTCATAAGAAAAAGGAAGTTTTATCTCTGATGCTAATGCCTTTTCATTTTAAATGGTAATATTAAATAACACAGGGACCATTAAGAGTAAAACGAAGATTTTTTCATTGATGAGATATCTTCGTAACAAGAATACCTCCTGCTCTACTTAGATTTTCTTTTATTCAGTACTCCACAGCAATGATATCAAGTAAATTATTCATACTTCTGAACAGCTTAATCAATTACAGATTCAAATTTAAAGCAATAGAATCAGAAAAATTACTTCAGCATATCTTTGCGTCACTTAAAGAATTTGTCTCTGGCCATTACTGTGGTCAAAATGTTGTTAATCTTGGCGGGTCAAGGGATGAGGATTATGCTGTTACTTCTACCACATTTTCAGCAAATTTATTATTTTTAAGAGCATATCTTCTTATAGATAAATCCTGACAAACTAAAATCAGTATTAAATTACATTCAATGGTGATGGTTAACATTAAATGGGGGGATCGAGCTAGATGATTGTCAGATGCCCCTTCCAACCCTAGCAATTCTGTGATTAGTGCTTATATTAATGAGAAACCATTACAGTCAAGATTATTAAGTTCACCTAAATTTGCACCTTTGGGCAAAACTTCATCTCTGAAGATCCAAATTGAAAAAAACTTTGTATGTAATAACTTTGAAAACCCTGCAGGAAGAAAGACTGATTTGTTCTCTAGAAAGGGTAATTTTCTTGGGGAATATAAAAAAACTAATGTCCAAAAATCTTACTGTGCAGTGATATTTACCCATTACGAAAATTTTGAGTTAAAGAGGCTTACTGTGGGAAAAGTTCTGGAATTCAGCAGGATCAAGCAATGCCACTATTACAGCCAACCTGACAAGAAGCAGAACGTGTAATTAAAACAAAGAACAGCAGCTGTGCACCATGGCAAGCTTCTGCTTGAGAATGAGCTGACAAATTTAAATATTAATCTTAAATGCTGTTCCCCTGGGGTCACAAGTGAGATCTGTGAGAGTTGTGAACACTGAAAAAACTTGCAAGCTTTGCTGATTTTGATCAGCTGAGAGGTAAAAGAACTGGAAATGGGATAACTCCCATGTCAATTTTTGACATTGATGTCGTCCTATAAAGAAAAACTATGAGGTTTTTTTGGTTAAATCCTTCCAGCCATTTCTGCCAGTAGAGAAATGCTGTACTTACTACATTTCTTCATGACCACAAGCTGAAATATTCAAACAGATTCAATTCAAAATCAGAATGTTTTTCTGCAGGGAATTTTCAGAATGATGAAACAGATTTCATATAGAATATCTCACAACCAGTGAGTACTATGAAGGGTTATATTTAATATTTAAAAGAAAAAAAATCTATTTTTAATGAAAGCCTGTGGTACAAATGATGCAAAAAGAATCAGTCACCACCCAACACTCACCACTGGCCTAATGCTCAGCTAGTCCCAGAGCAATTGCTACCTTGGGAAAAGGCAGTTTCTCCTCCAGTTTTATTGCTGAGCATGCTGTTAATGATTTAAAAGATCTCCTTGGTCAGTTTTGGTCAGCTTGCCTATTTGTGTCCCCTCCCAGGCCATTCGCTGGGGGCAGGCAAAAAGAGGAGACCATGAAGGTCTTGACGTTGTGTCAGCACACCTCACCTAAAACACTGATGTGTTACCAACACAGTTTTGGTCACAAATCTAAAATACAACACTGTACTGGTTGTTATGAAGAAAAATAAACTCAATCCCAGCCAAAACCAACAGAAAGCTTAATACACCTTGCCCTGTCAAGGCAATCCAAAGAGTTAACACATCTCCTGATGCAATTTTGTTGTTTTGTTTCAAGTTGAATTCACTGAAGTATTGACATTTCTTTTAGGGTGGGTGGGAGATTTAGACAGCAACATGCCCTGAAGATGAACCACATCTTCTAAACAAAGGTATTTCTTGCAAACATTGTGTCAATACTATTGATTGAGCTTCTGCTTAAGTAGTGTTAATAATTATTGAGAAACATAATGCATTAACCTGCTACAATGGAGGCATGGAACAGTGTATTTGTCAACAGATTCCTATTTCTTCAGCAGGTAAGTCACTTTCAAAATTTTGTGTTTGCTATTTAAGCAGCGTATTTAAAATCACCAGCCCCTGTTACCACATAAACTGAAAATAAAGTTATGGCTCACAAATAAGAATGAAGACTGAGTAAGAACTGGTCAAGGTCAGGATGAAATCAGTCAAAAGCAATGGTTAGAAAACATCAAATGAAAAATGCAGCATCTGACCTGAGAGCGACTGGCTGTGCCAGCCCTGTCCTCAGGGTAATCCAGGAGCTGTACATTTAAGTGCAATATTTTAGCACCATCCGAATCATGACTATGCTTATGCCTGAATAGTTTTCCCTGCTAATTATACACATTACTTTCATCTGTTTCAACCAACTACTGTCAATAAAAATCAACTTGAACATTGCTCTTAAAGACGGCATTTTACAAAACTCCCATCTCCTCTTCCACCCTCCAAATTGTACTGAATTACTGAAAACAACACTTTAGAATAAAGCAAGTAACCAAAGGAAGCTCAAGAGAAAATTAGAAGTTTTGCCAATCTGAAAGTTTCTGTTAGTCTGTCAAGGTTCACGTGACTCCCACATATTAGCTCTATTTTCCAATCAAAGCCATACATTTTGTTGGAAGAAATAATTATGCCACAAAAAAAAAACAAAACAAAAAAAAAACCCAAAAAGCCAAGCTGCTCATTACTGCAACAGGGCACTGAAGACATGAGGGCAAATCTCTTCCACTGCTAAAATTGTAATGAAAGTGCTCGCAATAAGGAACAACTTAGTTTGGAATGACCCCCAAGAAACACCACAATAGTTATAAAGGACTAAGTGGACTCTAGGCATCTAATTCAGGAAGCTACAGTATTTCAAAATCAACATATTTACACTGATGAAGTTTCAAGATGGTGGCACTGGACACATCCATTAGCTGCCTCTCCTTGCTGAGCACACTTCTTTCATTGAAGTCATCATTACCAGAGAGTTACATTTCCTAGACTAACACTAACCCAAGGCTTTCCATCATATCTGTAACACAATAGCTGATTATAAAGGTCCACAGGACAAACATGTTCTTCCTCACCTTCTTCATCCCTGTCACCTCCCTGCCAACTGTTACACATCCCTTCATGTATATTGGTGCTGTCCTGACAGCCTTGGTTAAGAGCTCTTTTGAATAAAAGAGGAAAGAGTTACTAAAAAGACCCAAACAGAAAAAATATTTCTGACCTCTCTTAAACAGCCATGTGAAAGCCTTATTAAACAGCTTGAGATAATAAGTAGAAGATTATAAAAACAGTACTTCTGTGATTTTAATCCTGTAAGATAATACACTCTTACATCTTAATGAATTCCTGTATCACATGAATGGAATGTTCACTAGATAATTTCAATATTTAAATTATCATCCAGAAAGAATGACTAAGTGATATGAAAGACAGAACATTCATAAAAAGTAGAATCTTCACTGGATTTCCAGCTTTGAAAACTTGAATCTGAACTTAAATCTGAACATCAGCTTCTCAATTTATTATCTTTCCAGGATAACTTACTTCCCAACTTATATTTGAACTATAAAATCTAGAAGTCTCACAGTTCAGCCTCAACAGGAGGATTTCCATGGACTTTCACCTTCTTTGAAAGTAAAAAACCCACTTCTGTTAAGTCTTTGCACCTGAATCTGGAAAGTTTATGTCCTTCAACAAAAGCCTTAGTTTCCTAGTCTGGTAGCTATTGCGATATCTGCACTTAACTTAGCCTTTACCAGTCATAAAATATTATGAGTCACTGTACTCCCAAGGGACCCAATCAATGGTTCCATCTTTGTAAAAATCTTATTCTGTCCTGAAAAGTAATACAGGTTTCTGAGAAAGAAGTAATTTCAAATTAAGATTGGTTACAGTACTTTTCCCTGTTCTCATGTGGAGTAGGCAATTTCTTCTGACACATCTGGATCTTTTAAAATCCATCAATACCAAAAGGGGCCAGGAACAGATGTAAATATAAAAAGGTGGGCTAATATTGCATATCATGTTGATGTAAGAGACTTTAAAATTAAAAATTCATCTAATCCAATATTTTGTCCAAAGCATGTAAGACAGAAAAAGGAAAAAAACCCAGTATATTATAATCGCTCCTTAAACCTCAGTAAAACTATTTCAATTTGACCCCATACTTTTTAGTCTTCCTGATTTGCAACACATGAAATAAAGCCTATAATATCAGTCACAGTAATACAGAATAGTTTATATTGCAGTATATTTTAATATAACCCTAGTTTGTCACTTCATTGCTTCTGAACATTTACATCTGCACACTATTTATTTTTGTGTATCTGAAATCTTGTACTTTTAGGGCCAAAAGAGGGCAAATTTATCCCAACTTTTATACGAAGAAAACACGTATTTTATTCCTGCTAGTAGTTAAATAATACCTATAACCCTGGGAATTAAACAGATGCTTGCAAGTTATTCCTAACAATAACAAACAACACCTTGTGCATCATAACATTATACTTTTAAAAAGGTCGTGCCAATTACAGAGGATGTAGGAGGCAAAATGATCATCCTGACTGTTCCACATTTTCATTAGCGAGAAACAAAACAAGATAAACCCTATTGACAACAGAGATAAATGTCTTCCTCTGCTCTCATTAGCCATGTCAGCTCCTTAGATTTGCAAGGTACATTTTAAGATGGGGGGAAAAAAATCAGTATCAGTCTAGTGGGTAACATCCCAATTCTTGTTTTAGCCTTGGGTTTAACCTATTTACCACAAAAAAAGCTAAAAAAGAAAGCTACACGCTTTTCCTTGATTGACTGGCTGAAGAATGTGTGTACATTTCAGATTCTTGCCTACATAGCCGTTTCAGAGGTGGACTGCTAGCTATCCAGGGTCTTGCAAACAATACTGTCACAGCTACACTCAGAAGAGGCTGCAAAATCTTTATGAGGGCCTGAGTAAATGCTCTGATTTCAAGACTGTTATAACTAGATTAAGGCTTATAGTCTACTTAATAGCTGAATTATGCTTGACATGTTTACATGAGCTTTTTTAACCACAACTTTGTGAAAATGTTCTAAATGACAAACTGATGGAATAAAATTTCTTCATTTTTGCATTACTATCAAGCACAAACCATTTGAGTCTTCTGGTCTCAAGTAACCCAAGAATTTATGCAAAATTTATTCTCAAGGGTGTAAAAAGCTCCAAAATATTGAGAAATGGATCTAGGTTCATTCAACAAAGTATATTCCATAGAGGTATTTTGAGTAGTTTTTACTATTGATATACCACTTGCATTCACTTTCCAGACTGGGAAAAATGCTGCATTAAATGACATAACAGTGAACTAATGAGGGAACATAAGAAATAATGACTTGCAGGAACAGAAAAGGAAGATTTTAGTTTTTGAAACAGTTGGGAAATCAGGTGGTGAATTTTTCCTTTTTACAAATGTGTCTATCAACTAAGGCTGCTTTTTTATTCCTTCTTTAAAAGAAATAGAAAAGCAATTCTATTTTACATTTCTAATAGTTCTAAAGTCATTATAAAAATGAACATGAACATGGACAATCACCTTTCCACATCACAGGCCAGCTAGATCAAAGGAAGTTTTATATAGGATGAAGAAACACTGCCTGGTCTTGCTTGGTTACACGCAAAGGTGACCAGAAGATAGCTTTCACCAATCAAATAATGCTCAGCAGCACAAAACAGAACTGGCATCCATCTCATTTTAAGCAAGAACTGATGAACTCTAAAACACTGCAAAATATATATTCAAAGCCTATGTTTTACCCATATGCAAACTCATCTACGTAAGTATAAATATATTGAGTATGTGTAAATCAGAATTGTACCTTCAAAATCTATCAAAAACATTAACTAATGAAGCTGGGTGAGGTGAAACAGTGAAAGATATCTTAGTAAAAGAAATCAGGGTAAAACTGGCTGTGAATAGCTCTGCCACTATGATCATAAATTACATTCAAGATAAATTCCACCTCTGTGTAAGAAGGGCCTCAAGAAGTCCTTGAGGTGGNGAAAGATATCTTAGTAAAAGAAATGCCTCAAGAAGTCCTTGAGGTGAGCTGACAGGACTGACAAACTGAGTATGTCGTATCTGAGGTGTGCTAAGACCGATCGATGAGTAAAGAAGAAAAATATCAACCTTCAGCTTACTTATCAGCAACTTTTTATAAAAAAGCACAGCAAATACCAGCTACCTGCAGAGAGCGTTTGAAACATGTTGCAAACCTTTTTAATCAATATCATCGTTAGTTTATGAGTCCAGGCAGTTGTATTTCATCTTAACTGTGCAGCTGAAGGATGTGATCTCTAGCGTTCATTCCCTGTAACCCAACGTGGGAGCCAGGCGAGTTTTCCTTGTAGTAGGTAGGATTTTCATAGATAAAGGCTTTTTTATTTTCTTTATACTTTATTTTTTTTGGTCATGATCTGGTCTTAGTGCTAATAAACATTCAAATTAAAAAATAAAAAAGAAAGGGTGTTATTTACAGTTTTCCAAGCCAACTACATTCACACACTTTGGGATTCTTCTAGAGTTCAACATCACCACAGAAGAATTTGATGTCTCTGCCTTCCTACATCAAAACTCTATTAAAGCTTAAACTTTAGCCATATTACAGAAATTAGGAATTAATTTTCCCTTTTAGAGATTTCATTTGTCTGTCACTCAGGACAGCTTTTTTTCCTTCTTTAAAAGAAAGAGAAAAGCAATGTTGTTTTATATTTCTAGCAGTTCTGGAGAATATACAGAACAAGGATCAAGAGCTGAATGGACAACTCACAAATGCCTTTCAGAAAAACTTATCCTTTCCCATTAATTTTCTTAATTTACTGGCATTGATGCCAGGACAGGATGTTACTGTATAATGTGTATTGGTTATAAATTAAGGAAATACCTAACTAGGATCAAGGATCAATTTCATATTAACACAACCTTTACCTGCTTTCCAAACTGAAAAATGTATTTAAAGTTAAAAACTTTATATTCTGGTCTAATACATTTATAAAATTAATACTAACTTAAGTAAGCAATATTTTCAATAATAATTAATATTAATACTAAATGACAGTCTAATCAACTGGAAACTTTCNGTAAATCAGAATTGTACCTTCAAAATCTATCAAAAACATTAACTAATGAAGCTGGGTGAGGTGAAACAGTGAAAGATATCTTAGTAAAAGAAATCAGGGTAAAACTGGCTGTGAATAGCTCTGCCACTATGATCATAAATTACATTCAAGATAAATTCCACCTCTGTGTAAGAAGGGCCTCAAGAAGTCCTTGAGGTGGGCTGACAGGACTGACAAACTGAGTATGTCGTATCTGAGGTGTGCTAAGACCGATCGATGAGTAAAGAAGAAAAATATCAACCTTCAGCTTACTTATCAGTAACTCTCAATAGGAAAGTACAGCAAATACCAGCTACCTGCAGAGAGCATTTGAAACATGTTGCAAACTTTTTTTATCAATATCATCATTAGTTTGAGTCCAGGCAGTAGTATTTCATTTTAACTGTACAGCCAGAGATGTGATCTCTAGCGTTCATTCCCTGTAACCCAACGTGGGAGCCAGGTGAGTTTTCCTTGTAGTAGGTAGGATTTTCATAGATAAGGGCTTTTTTATTTTCTTTATACTTTATTTTTTTTGGGTCATGATCTGGTCCTAGTGCTAATAAACATTCAAATTAAAAAATAAAAAAGAAAGGGTGTTATTTACAGTTTTCCAAGCCAACTACATTCACACACTTTGGGANATAATATTAATACTAAATGACAGTCTAATCAACTAGAAGCTTTCAGAATCAGTAACTGTAATTAAGCCCAGAATTCCAATTTGGCTCTGGAAACATCAAAACCTAACAACTTGATACAAAAAAAAAAGAATCTCATTTCTATGGCAAACAGCAATATTCTGCATCTTGACAATAACACCTCACTTAGACCTTCAGTCTTCAGAAAGTCAAGTAAATATGTTGCTTAATGCTTTCCACACAACCTTGTCTCGGAGTTAGACAGATCAGAAAAAGGAACCAACCTTTATAATGATAAGTGTTCCTTCTCAATTTTTGTATTCCTACAGATTTTGCAAGAAAATAATGTACCTTTTCTTTTTCTTTTTTACAAGATTCCTCTTTTAGAGAGTTTATTTAGAGCTCTCATTATATGGCAAATTTCCATGGAAAAAGATCTCAGCCATTCTTATCCATTCTAATCTCAATACATGGCTTTTATGTTTAAGATCACTAAAATACATCTAGTTAAGTAAAATTGCAAAGCAGAATTAATCTTGACATGAATATGCAGGGCCTAAAAGCAAGCATCTCAAATGGTCTTTGGCAGCAGAAATTTAGTTTCTAATATTTTAATCTCTAGAATGACAATAACTGAATATTTGGTATACATTGGCAAGAAATACCTAAGTAAATTGCAAAAAAAAATTATTTCTATATGGGAACATGGCTAAACCTGATTGGTCATTTCAAATCAGCAAAACACCACCAAAATAACAGATATTGCAGATAATTCATTTTTGTTGTTGTTCTTTTTGGGGTTTTGTTTGTTTTTTAATTTTTGGGGCATCAGATTCATTTCCATCAGAATTAATTTACAAGTGAATGTCTGCAAGAGCAGTATGTTCAAGTACACACTTTTTTCAATGTCTGCCAGGTAAGAACTATAACAAAAAAACAACTACCAGGTATTTGACAGGGAGGAGGGCAACAATTGCCCTTCTTCCCATCCTAATTCACAGAATCATAAAATGGCCTGGATTGGAAGTGACCTTAAGATGATCTATTTCCAAACCCCCACCATGGACAGGGATGCCACTCTGTCATCCTAGATCAGGATGCTCAGGGCAATTCCTAACACAAGTTTTTGTTCATCTCCTTTAGTCAGTCATTAATCTTGCTCAGTACGGCAAACACCACTAAAGCTTAACAGGTCTCAAATGTGGTAAGCCAAGATGAGTAATATTGTATGGAAAAAGTACTCATTACTATTCTTGTACTGGCATTTTATTCTTGGAGGAAAAAGAATGATTCATTAGTAACTCCTGCAGGGTGTCCTACAGAAAAGGTTACAAAGGTAAAGATGTCATCATTTTGGGTTTCTAAGAATATTTTAATTCAGCAGAACAACTGTAAAAAACCAATGCATATAGGTAGGACAAAGCTTAAAACCAAATGCATTTCTAATATGCTTCTGAAGGTGGCAGCAAATGTTTGTTCTTTATTATAGGCCTGGAGTTAATCTTGGAAGAGCTTCAAATGCTGTATCTCAAGGTTCTATCCAGAAATGAGTGTCAAATGAATCCTCACTGTCAGTTTAATTTCATGTCAAGAATCAAGCTGTTCTAATGAACACAACCTCCAAGTGATGAAATTTCTGCACACCAGCCATCTGCAACGTTGCTTTTTATATTAGCTGATGTAAGAGCAATACAACCTGACTAACACGGCCACAAAGATACTCCAAATTAGGCACATTCCAGTCTCAGAACCTGTATGTTATAAAGGTACATAAGGGGAAAATATTTCCTACCTCAGTTAAAAAAAGCCCTCTAGCCCCAAAGCCTGCCTTTCTTCTCCACCGTAACATCCAGAATACATGTAAGCTATGGAAAGGGCTCACCTAAATTCTAAACAAAAGACAAACTTGAAATATTTAGTATAAGACACTAGTAGGAGGAATCTTGTTATAGTCTGCCTGAACTTGAATTTGTTCTTTGTTCTCGGAATCAGCACCCACACCTTCAGTCAGTTCTCATTTTTGTTGTAAGTACTGATTTCATTAATCAAGTCACAGAAAACAGTCTAGCCTATTTAACTCTGCAGACTACACTTACATGACACTCAAATGAAAATACAGCAAAAAGTGATTCTACAGAAGAGCCAGTGGCAGGGCTCTGGTCTATAGGGGGAAGTGTGTGTGAGTCTGTGTGTGTGAGAGAGAAAGGAGGTAAAGGGAGGAAGGCCACGAAGGGGGTCTGAAGTTCCACAGGAACATCCTTATTTACTTAAAGCTAAGTTCCTAAGCACTTCCTGCAGGAACAGGGGCAGCACAAATTTCACTGTCTTCACTCCTATCCTTTAGGAAGGAATAAGGTTCAATAAGATAATTAGGCTTGTAAACAAGCCCTTCAAGTTCTTTCATCTTCAGTTCCACTTGGGAAAAAGTGTTCTTTAGTGGCAGGTTTTTTTTTTAAATATGCATTAGCTACAAGATACACATTACACACATGACGGGCATATCTATATAATGACTTAAAAACCCATGTGAGTGCATGCATATGTATATTCTAATAATTTATTTTTTAAAAATGTTGTAGAGTATTAGAAGTTAAACTGGCTAACCATCCAAAAGGAAAAGTATTACTTTTCACATCCCTAGAAAGTTCACAAGAATATCACTTAAAATGTTATGCTACCTTGGTTGAGGGGTTGAAGTGATAAGCCTCATCTGAAATCTGGCCACACTAAGATTTAAGTATGATTTGAATATACTGCTTTAAGTAGTTAGCAAAATACACCAACATAACAGTAACAACAAAAAAATCCAAGTTGCAAATTCTCAACTGGATATAATAAATTTCAAGCTATATTCTCAGGTGTATGTTCTTTGGTTTGCTTAGCTACATTTGGACCTTACTTTCTCTAGTCAGGATGAATTTGAGTTCAACATTTCAACATATTTTCCAGAAAATACCTTTTTTAATTTCAGGTTTTGGACTAAACGGGTTTTGATACATATAGCTGGCTCAGAGAGGCTGACACACAGGAAGTCACTGAAATTTAGGATCAACTATTACTTGGTTTACAGTTCTTACAGTTTCAGTCAAATTTAAACCTACCCACAGGGAATGTATCACCCAGTGTGAGGAAAAAGTTGATAGTGTGAAGAACAGCAGAAGGACTGTATCCATGAGGAGATTTATTAGTCCCTATGCAATGTCTATACACAGCACTGTGTGTACACACACAGACTGGACTTGTGCC
>VZTZ01035744.1:4719-24281 GCA_013400955.1 Drymodes brunneopygia | reverse complement strand
TGGGAATAAACTACAGACATTGAGGGGCTGAAAAATGTGGAGTTCTTTGATGGGATAACCTGTCCAGGGGCTGATTTTCCTGGGAGCAGGAGGTGGTGGGAATAAACTACAGACATTGAGGGGCTGGAAGGTTTGGGATCCTTTGATGGAATAACCTGTCCAGGGGCTGATTTCCCTGGGAGGAGGAGCTGGGAATAAATCACATGCACTGAGGGGCTGAAAAATGTGGAGTTCTTTGATGGAATAACCTGTCCAGGGGCTGGTTTTCCTGGGAGGAATGGGAGGTGGGAATAAACTACAGGCACTGAGGGGCTGGAAAGTTTGGGGTAAGTGAGGTTTAGGTTAAAAAAAAAAAAATCATCTGCTGTGTGTCCTGGCAAGGAGCAAGAATTGAGGAAATATCTACAGGGCATTCTTGCAGCTTGAGTGGATGGAAAATAAGAATGTGTTTGAAGAGAAAAAGTCTGGATTTTTCAGTCAGGGTTTATCTGCAGGGAGATTGTCTGCTGTGGTCATAAGGAAAAAGCAAAAAAAAAGGGGGAAAAAGCAGAGTTTGGATAAAATTGATGGTCCCTGGGGAGGTTTTATTGAACTAACACTGGCTGGGGGAAACATGAGCACAACTGTGTGAAAAGGAAGAACAGCAGGGTTTCAGTTTCAAAACCAATTGTTTTATGGGGAAAATGAGCACTTTCAAATCCACACAACTCCCGTGGGGAAATAAATGCAGCTCGTGGCCTTGCAGGAATGAGAAGTTTATCTTTAATATAGCAAGGATTAAAAAAAAGCCAAAGCCTTTCAATTATGAACTCCTTTATTGTGATGTTGTTGGTAAAATGAGACTGGATGTGTTATTTCATCCAGGCTTTAACTGAGCTGTTCACATGTCAACTTGGAAATTACGTTTTTCAAGTTCTGTAACTCCCAACAAAAACTTCAACACCAGAAATTCAACCTCTTTATACAAAACAACAACACCCCCAGAACGATGAAATCCTGGTGACTGGGCTTAAAAAGAAGGATTTAAATGTTTTATGGTCTCATGGCCCTTCTGCCTGCAGGAGGAAACAGCAGCTCAGAGAAAAACTTGATTTTGGAGGGGAATGAGGAATCTCTGGTAGTCCTTAGGGAACTATTTCCTTGCCATTTCTCCTCTGATGGTCTCTGACTGCAGAACTCAGGATAAAATACAACCTGGATGTTTGAAATCTTTAGTTTTCACATAGCAAATAAAGTGGATCATATCAGCTTAAAATGCAGGAAAAAAGGAACTATTTCCTTGCCATTTCTCCTCTGATGGTCTCTGACTGCAGAACTCAGGATAAAATACAACCTGGATGTTTGAAATCTTTAGTTTTCACATAGCAAATAAAGTGGATCATATCAGCTTAAAATGCAGGAAAAAAGGAACTATTTCCTTGCCATTTCTCCTCTGATGGTCTCTGACTGCAGAACTCAGGATAAAATACAACCTGGATGTTTGAAATCTTTAGTTTTCACATAGCAAATAAAGTGGATCATATGAGCTTAAAATGCACAAAAAAAGGAACTATTTCCTTGCCATTTCACCTTTCATGTTCTCTGATTGCAGAACTCAGGATAAAAATAAAACCTGGATATTTGAAATCTTCAGTTTTTACCTGATAAATAAGCTTAAAATGCATGAAAAAAGGAACTATTTCCTTGCCATTTCTCTTTTCATGTTCTCTGATTGCAGAACTTGGGGGAAAAAGTAAAACCTGGATGTTTGAAATCTTCAGTTTTTACCTTGCAAATAAGGGGGCTCACACCAGCTTCAAATGCAGGAAAAGCTGAGAAGCTGCATTTTTGCCCAGAGCTCAGCATTCCCAGGCCAGCATCCCAGTGGGATTTGCAGGCTCTGTGGGAAGTGTAAAATCCTGTGGCAGAGAGCAGTGGGGAAGGGCCAGGCTGGTGGTTTTTGCAGGGTAATTCCAGCAGGCTGAGTGTGGAGAGAACATCTCAGCCCCAGCCAGGCTGGGAAAGCTGAGCAGGTGCTGAAGTGTGGAGGATGTGGCACTCGGGCTGTCCCCAGCCTGGGGGTTTGGTTGGGGAGTGTGTGCCTGTCCCTGCAGCCCTGTCCAACCCAAATATTGGCAGATTTGATAATGAAGGAGATGTTTTCAGTCTGTTTGCAGTGCCAGGCCTGAGGGGATGCTGGAGGGAAATGCTGGGCAAAAGGGGAAGCGCTGGAAATCAGAGCCCCCCTGTGCCAGTTCCCCGAGTTCTGCAATCAGAGAGCATCAGAGGAGAAATGGCAAGGAAATTGTTCCTTTTTTCCTGCATTTTAAGCTTATTTATCAGGTAAAAACTAAAGATTTCAAACATCCAGGTTTTATTTTTTCCCCGAGTTCTGCAATCAGAGAACATCGGAGGAGAAATGGCAAGGAAATAGTTCCTTTTTTCATGCATGGTGTGATCCACTTTATTTGCCAGGTAAAAACTGAAGATTTCAAACATCCAGGTTTTATTTTTTCCCCGAGTTCTGCAATCAGAGAACATGAAAGGTGAAATGGCAAGGAAATAGTTCCTTTTTTCCTGCATTTTAACCATCTTATTTTCCAGGTAAAAACTGAAGATTTCAAACATCCAGGTTTTATTTTCAGTCTACTGCAAGCAGAGAGGATTTTCTGCCCTGAGTGGAAAATAATCCAGTTCTTGCTGTGGTGCTGAGGGGTTTGTGCCTCCCATGCTGATGATTCCCATTCCCTCTCCTGGGAGCATTTTCCTTTTGTTTTAAGGGATTTACAGCTGTCACTGGGGTGGCAGAGGTGGTGATTCCATGGATGAACATCAATCCTTTTTATCTCCAGGCTGGAGGGGACATCCCTGTGCCACCTCTGCCTCAGGTGGCTCAAACACAGCTGTGCCACAATAATTCCAGATTTCCACAGGATCCAAACACTCTTTTGGTTCCCCTTGGTGCATCAAACCCATTGTTTGGATTTGGGGATGTTTTGTGGTTTTTTTACCATCAATCAGTCAGTTTTGGTCTGATTGCCAAGCTGGAGTTTTTAATTGCTTTTATTGCTCGTGTTAATTGGTGCTTCCCTAGAGATGATTTTAATGAGGAAGCACCACATTTTAAAGGTAATGAGTGTGGCCTGAGGACTCCAGGAGGGTTTGAGCTCTGCACTCTGGGTGCATCCTGAGCTCAGTTCCTGCTGCACTGCTCAGTTTGGGAACACATCACTGACCCTCTTCATTGTCCCTTTTTGTCCATAAACGAGAAATTAATTAATGATCACCTCCACAGAGTCCTGAGGGATGTGGGGAGAAGTTCCAGTGAAGCTGCTGAGAGCTGTGGTTATCCTTCCTTCTGGATTTTGTGAGCTCAGCAGCAGGAATTTCTCCATGGAAAGGGTGCTCAGGGTTGGCAGGGGCTGCCCAGGGAGTGCCCATGGAAGGCCTGGAGGTGGCACTCAGAGCTCTGGGCTGGGGACAATCCCAGGCTGGACTTGGAGGTCTCTTCCAACCTCAGTGATTCTTTTATTCCATGATTTTGGGAACAATAAAGTGGTGGAGATGCTCAGGGTGAGGAAGAGTGGGACCAGCCCAGAGCCACCACGTGGCCCTTGGAGAGTGTGGCCACTGCATGACCCTGAAAGGAAATGCACTGAGTTTTCCATGAAAAAAAAAAGTTTCTCCATATTTTTTTAACCTTTTCATCTATTTCTGCACAGTGAGTTTGTCCTTGACTCACATTTTCATGGAAAGCTGTTTTTGCTAAATGTTCATGTAAAGTTCTATAAACAAATCAGAACAGGTGATGGCAGCAGGTTGGGTATGGAGCTGAGAGCACCAAACTTGTTTAATATTTTGGAGTTATTCCAGCAAAAAGAACAGGATTTTTTTAACATTCATGTTTTTTCCTTTGTAGAAAGGATGTTGACAATGTATTTATTATGACACAGAGATGTAGGGGTGTATATATATTATATATAATTGCATTAATCTCTTCCTTCCTCGCTCTGGCCTTGCCTTTCTGGGACCTGGGTGAATCAGAGATTCAGGAACTGTCATGACATATTCAACAAAACCTGGCAAACCCAGTGTTGAGTTTCCAAAAGATCTGAACTCTGCAGATCAGTGGAGTTTTCCCAGTGAGTTTTCCCCACCCTGAGCAGAACAATTTGTGTTTCACCTTGAGCCCTGCTTGTTCCTCTCCAAACCCTGAGTGACAAAACCCCCGAGTCTGAGCTGCCTTTGTAACCCTGCTTCATTTTCCCTCTCCACCCTGCAGTTCTGGCTGATAACCTCAAGTCCAACCCAGGAATTAAGTGGCAATATTTCAGCTCAGAAGAAGGGATTTTCACCGTGTTCCCAGCCCACAAGTTCCGGTGCAAAGGCAGCTACGAGCACCGCAGCAGGTAAGGATCTGCCTCCTCCCCATTTCCTGGGAAAAGCACAAATCTTGGATTGCTCAAGCCCTGATTTCACTCAGAGCTGGGCTTTGCCAAGTGACTTCTAATGGAGTCCCTTGGGTTTCCTTAGGGTCGTTTTTGAAAGCACCACTTCTCACTTCTGAGGCACCGAACTAAAATTCCACTCAGGTTCCTCCCCTCTCCCAAATTAAATCAGCTGCAAACAGCAGTGCCTTGGAAGCTGTGGCTCAGCCTGCAGGCAAAAGCTGACTTGTGTTTGACTCACTCTTGACCCCTGTTAATAAATCAGGGAGCACACATTGTGCTGATTGGGCAGGTGCATCACTTTGGGGAGGGAGGGGAAGGATGAGACACTGGGAAGGGCACACAGGTAGGAGGATTTTTCCCTAGGTTAAGGTGGCACATCATGGATAGCAGGGAAGCAGCAGTGAAAATTTCCTTCTACTAAAATGAAAATGCACAGGGTTCTGTTCCATAGACATGAAGCCAAGAATTTGGCATCACTGAGGGGAAGGATGAGAGACTGGGAAAGGCACATTTGCTCCAGGTAGGAGCAGTTTTCCCCAGGTTCAGGTGGCACACCATGGATAGCAGGGAAGCAGCAGTGAAAATTTCCTTCCACTAAAATAAAAAATGCAAAAAAATAAAAGGGATCAGCTGGTGGTAAGAATTTCTGTTCCTTAGACATGAAGCCAAGAATTTGGCATCACTGAGGGGAAGGATGAGACACTGGGAAGGGCACACAGGTAGGAGGATTTTTCCCTAGGTTAAGGTGGCACATCATGGATAGCAGGGAAGCAGCAGTGAAATTGTCCTTCCACTAAAATAAAAAATGCAAAAAAATAAAAGGGATCAGCTGGTGGCAGGAATTTCTGTTCCTTAGCCATGAAGCCAAGAATTTGAGGTGCAGTATTTTCCCTGTTTTTTTCTGTCAGCACCACGGGATTGATGAAGGCTCAAGGGTGGGAAAGTGCAGTGGCTTTATTATCTCTGGTCCCACATTAATTAATTGTACCAGTTAATCAGTCTATGAAGGGAAGCAGCAGCACATCCAGGAACGTTCTGGGGACACTGAGGAGGGTTTGGTTTCCTGTCAGGGTTGAGCAATCAAAAGTTTACTGATGCTATCTTCCGTTTGCCATCAAAGCACAGAGTTCTGAGCTTGCCTGGGTTTTCTGGGGCCTTGGCAAGGTGAGTTCTGCAGAGGTGAGAGCTGGGGCTGCCCCAGTTCTGCTCAGAATTTTGACACTAAAACCATCAGTGATTTTATCCAAATCTCCCAGTCTGGGTTGTAGTTCCTCTGTGGCTAAATAAGGGATATCTTTTTGGTAATATTTACTTCAGAGGATACTTTGGGAGAATTAATTAATGAATGCTTCAGTGCTTTGAAGATCAAAGGGCCTGTTTCAGTTGCAGGTATTAATCCAGGGCAGAGCTGCAGGCTGTTTCACAGCTAAGAACTGATTTGTGCCAGTTGTTTACTGCACTGCCTTGTCTCAAATCTTCTGCATTTCCTTTCCTCTTAATAAGATTTCTGTGGCTGCCTTTGAGATGATAAAATTTAGAAATTCAGATCCCGAAACTCTCACTTGACTGTGACCGGTTTTGTGTCTGGACTAAAGAAGAAAGAGAAATTTGCCATTTTATTTTAATCCTTCCTCCGTGCTGAGGATCTTCCTAATTTATTCCAGGCTGAAACCTTGGCGTGAGAGCTTGTGAACTCTTTCACACATCTCTCAGTACTGAGCTGGATCTGAAAACACTTCCCTGAAAACAAATTTTTGATGTTAGCACAGAGACAGAGCACCAGGAGTCCTGTTTGGTGTTCACTCCATTTGGGATGTAAAACTGGGCAGATCCAAGGGCTCGTGGAGCATGACCTGGGTGAGAGTCATGCCAGGGCACCCTGCCTTGGCCAGGAGCCTTCTCCCAACCACCCAAACTCCCCGGGCTCAGCAGCTCCCTGCAGCTGCACAGGTTCTTACCTGTCCTGGCCCCAGCTCATCCCCATCACTGCTCTCAGGTCACGTGTGGGTGAAGTTCCCAGCAGGGAGGGTTCAGCAGGAGCCATTTCTTGCTTCATCCAGGCCTTGGTGTGAACTGCTGCAAGCTGTGATCCCAAACACTGCTGTGTAAGCAGGAGGGTTTATCCCTGAAAGCTCTTGCTGTGACAGAGAGAGAAGAGCCTGGTTTAGGTTAAAAGATTCAGCAAGTGAGGGGCATTTCTGCATGTTCAGATTCTCCTGGCCTCTTCTGGTACAAGCTTTCATACAGGCAAAAATTCCTCTTATAATTCATTATTTCTTCGTGGTTGTTTGTCGCCCTGGTTTTACAGGGCCCCATAAGTTGTAACACTGTAGCTGTAGTTTCCCATGCTTGTTCCGTAAACATGGTTCTTGTTTTTCTTAACTGGTCGGGATTGTTTTGCACTTGTGGAATTGTTTTTCATTCCTTTCCCTGGGGTGGAGAAAGATGATTGACCATGTCTTTGTCCTGTAAACCTTCAGGGGTGTTGACCCCTTTCACCAATCCTTGATTGTCTTTAAAAACATATAAAAATAGGTAAATAAAGAAGGGCAGAGCTTTTGGTCGGTGCTGCCTGGAGAATCCACTGCTGCTCTGTGACCCGCGTGTTTTTTCTGTTGCCAGCTGTGCAACAGTTGTTTGCATGGCTGTTCTAATTCCTGCCTCATTCCCCTTGTGAGCATTTCCTGGGGCTGCCAGGGCGGGAGTGCTGATGGAGGTTTGGGTTCTGTTCCCCTCCCCAGGCCCGTCTACGTCTCGACCGTGCGGCCTCAGTCCAAGCACATCGTGGTGATCGTGGACCACGGCGCCTCCGTCACGGAGACCCAGCTGCAGATTGCCAGGGATGCTGCCCAGGTCATCCTCAGCTCCATCGATGAGCACGACAAGGTGAGCTTGCTCCTGTCACCTGGTTTTACAGGGCCCCATGAGTTGTGACACTGTAGCTGGAGTTTCCCATGCATTTTCTGTAAACATGGTCCTTGTTTTTCTTAACCGGCCGGAATTGTTTTACACTTGTGAAATTGTTTTTCATTCCTTTCCCTGGGGTAGAAAAAGATGATTAACCATGTCTTTATCCTGTAAACCTTCAGGGGTGTTAACCCTTTTCACCAATCCTTAATTGTCTTTAAAAACATATCAAAATAAGTAAATAAAGAAGAGCAAGCTTTTAATCAATCCTGCCTAGAAATGCAACTACTACTCTAAGACCCGCCTATTTCTTCTGTTACCAACTGTACAACATGCTCCAGCCCACCAGCAGCTTTCCCTGGGATTTTGGTTCTCACCCAAAGTGGTGTTTCCAGCCCATGGAATCCTGCGGATCCAGGAGCTGCCTCTGAGGGGTGGCAGAGCTTGGAGCTCACTCCTGGAACCTTCCTGCTGCAGGGGAGGCATTTGGGGATCTGGGGAAAAGTGAAATCCCACTGATCTAACCCAAAATCCTGTATCTGAGTCATCTTCAAAGGCTCCTCCATCTCAGCAGAGATCTGGGAAAAAGTGAAATCCCACTGATCTAACCCAAAATCCTGTATCTGAGTCATCTTTAAAGGCTCCTCCATCTCAGCAGAGATGGCAGTGATGGTCAGCAGGAAGGAGAACCATGCTCCAAGCGTGGCACCTTCTCACATCCCAGAACTCATTTCACCTCTGAGCCTCTCTTTTTGTCTTGTGGAAGTGGAAATTGTTCATTCTCCTGCAGTACTGGGGTGAGCTGAAGCATAATTAGTGTTTGGAAGATTCACAGATAATTATGGCACCAGCAAAGGGCTGAGAAATCTGGGTTTGATTCTTGCTTTGACAGTGAGAAAATAACTTAAACCTGCAATTTTTTTCAGTGCAGACAACCAGAGATGCTTCTTTAAGAAGTCTCCAGTTTGGTCTTGACTTTTAGTAACTCTCTATTTGTGAGACCTTGATCAACCTTTCTGCTTGGGTTTTCTCTTGTGAGTAGGGAGAGTTAAATTAAATTGAAGTACAGCTGATGATAATCTCTGCCTTAATTCTTCTCATGAATAGTATGGGAAAACTTGGTGCTTTTAGTGAGGTTTAATACTGTAATCTCACAGTTCAGCAGAATTAGTAGCACTTAAATTGAAGTGTCAGAAGGGTTGGTGTTAATGTAGAGAATACATTAAAACACATTTTCCTTGGTCAGTAGCTCAGTGGTTACAGAACCTGTCACACAGGTACCTAATTCCTGCTTCATTCTGTGCCTGCCTTGCCTCAATCAAAAACTCCCTAATGAAGTTTGTCACTCAATTAATGAGCCTGGGGTGTTGGATGTCATTAAGGCATGGTGGTAACACTTGCATTAAGTTATTTACAGGAAAAGCTGATGTCAGAGTTGCCTTGCTCTGACTGAAACATTGAAACAACAAAATGCTTTGCTGGGAGCACTCCTTGGAGGGGTTGTTTGTTTATTTTTATTTCTCTGTGCACTCCACTTTTCCCTGGGCTCTCCAGGCTTTCCTGAAAATGCTCTCTGCTGGTTTCCCTGTGAGCTCTCCCTGCCCAGAGCACTGCACTAACCATGGCGAGGGAGCAGAGGGAGCTGACTCTGCTGAGAAACAAACACCAAAATCAAATCCCTTTTCCTTGAACTCCCTATAATCCTTTGGAAATTTGACAGATTTATGCCAATACAGCAAACATTTACTTCTCCAACAATCCAGTTTCAAACCTGTAGAATCTCTTCAGTTGGCTGCTCCCTGTGCTGTGTGTGAGGCTGTAGAATGATCCCTCCTGGGGAGGTGATCCGTGGAATCTCCTCAGTTGGTTTCTCCTTGTATTGTGTGTCTGGGTGTGGAATGATCCCTCCAGGAAGGTGATCCATGGGATCTCCTCAGTTGGTTTCTCCCTGTGCTGTGTGTCTGGGTGTGTGATCCCATGGGATCTCCTCCGTTGGCTGCTCCCTGTGCTGTGTCTGGGTGTGCAATGATCCCTCCTGGGGAGGTGATCCATGGAATCTCCTCAGTTGGTTTCTCCTTGTATTGTGTGTCTGGGTGTGGAATGATCCCTCCAGGAAGGTGTGGAATGGTCCCTCCAGGACGGTGATCCATGGGATCTCCTCAGTTGGCTGCTCCCTGTACTGTGTGTTTGGGTGTGGAATGATCCCTCCAGGAAGGTGATCCATGGAATCTCCTCTGTTGGTTTCTCCCTGTGCTGTGTGTCTGGGTGTGTGATCCCATGGGATCTCCTCTGTTGGCTTTTCCCCATGTTGTGTGTCTGGGTGTGGGATGATTCCTCCAGGAAGGTGATCCATGGGATCTCCTCAGTTGGTTTCTCCCCATGTTGTGTGTTTGGGTGTGGAATGCTCCCTCAGGAAGCTGTGCAGTGCTCCCTCAGGAAGGTTTGGAATGCTCCCTCAGGAAGGTGTGGGATGATCCCTCAGGAAGGTGTGGGATGATCCCTCAGGAAGGTGATCCATGGGATCTCCTCAGTTGGTTTCTCCCCATGTTGTGTGTCTGGGTGTGCTATGCTCCCTCAGGAAGGTGTGGGATGATCCCTCAGGAAGGTGTGCAATGATCCCTCAGGAAGGTGTGGGATGCTCCCTCAGGAAGGTGTGGAATGATCCCTCAGGAAGCTGATCCCTGCTCTCCCCCTGGCAGATCTCGGTGCTGACGGTGGCGGACGCGGTGCGGACGTGCTCCCTGGACCAGTGCTACAAGACCTTCCTGTCCCCTGCCACCAGCGAGACCAAGAGGAAGATGTCCACCTTTGTCAGCAGCATCAAGGCGTCCGACAGCTCCACGCAGCACGCCCTGGGCTTCCAGAAGGCTTTCCAGCTGCTCAGGAACACCAACAACGGCACCAGGCTCCAAGGCAGTAAGGCAGCCTCTTGTGCAAGCCTGATCATTTCGGGCTTGAAATAATATTTGCCAGTGTTTCCTTATTTCACATTGATTTTTGGGTTGGACTCCATGATCTTGAAGGTCTCTTCCAGCCTAGTGATTCTCACTTTGGCAGAGTGGAGTGTGTTGAATATTAACAAAAATGTGTTCCCTCCCCTCTTTTTATTTTGAGGAGCATTTCCTTGGGCTGGGATCCACACGAGGGACTCTTGGATGTGGCCGTTCCCTCCTCGTTTGTGTCCCCTGCTGCCTTGCCTTCCCTTGGAGCTGACAGAGGAGAAGGCAGGATTGATCTGGCTGATAGCTGAGTTATTTCCCCAGTCTGCTGGGGGAAAGGAGGCCTTTCCAGGAAAATTGTAGCTTCTGCAGGTTCATTTGATGATTGCTGGCACATTTGCACATGGATGCTGTGCCCTCCTGGGATCCTGGGGAAGTGGCCTTCGCTTCTCGGGGCAATGGAGTTTTTGAGAGTACAAATTATGGGTGATATTTTGTGGAACACAAAGTTGTCCTGGCTAAATTTTTGTTCATCTCAGAACACCCCCCTAAACCCTGCGTGCTCACTGTGAGCTTTCTCCTTCCCCCTTCCTAAGTTTGGGTTATTAAATAGGTACCAATGCTCTGACTTGCACTTTTTGTCCTTGTGATTTGAATAGAATTTCTGGATATTTTCTGGGTGGTCTTTTGAGTGTTCTTTGTAATGAGGATGTGGTGAAAGACATGGAAAAGATGGGTGTGAAATTGAGTGCCACATTTGCTTGCCAGGAGGCTGTGGAAGGGAAATTCTGGATTTTGAGTACCACTGGCAGTGCCGTGGCAGGGTGGAGGGAACAGCCCATCCCCATCGGGATACTGGGATTATGTAACAATTCCCACAGCCTGGCCCTGTGCCTGCTCCAGTGAGTCCCAAAGGACAGCAGCTCAGGGGCTGTGCAGAGCAGGAGAAAGAGAAAAAATCCAGAATTTAAAGTGCTTTGGAAAAAATGAGAAGATACCCCCACATTCCACTTGATTTTCCTTGGGTTTATGGAATGGTGCTTTTGCTCCCCGAGGTTCAGCCAATTCCTGAGCTCAGGCCATTGGCACAGGGAGACTTTGTGGGACTGGACAAAGGACAAGGCTGGGAAGGGTAGGATTTCACCATCCTCTGGCACAGTGAGGAGAAAGGGGAGGAATTCCATCAAATGGGAAATAAACAGCTGCAGCTGGCTGGGATAAGATGCATTTGTCATCAGGAGTTGGTCCAAGAACATCAGCTGGGAACCCTTGGAGCATCCTCCTGCACATTCCCCATTCCTGGAAGTGTCCAAGGACAGGGCTTGGAGCACCCTGGGATAGCAGGAGGTGGAGTGGGATGAGCTTTAAGGTCCCTTCCAACCCATTCCAGGATTCCATGATTTTATGTTTGGCACTGATTTTTATTAGGATTAGAATTTTCCTACTTTCATTAGGTTTCATATCAAACAGCTATTTTGGGGCAGAAGCACAGAAAGTTAAACTGCAAATGCTTTGGATTTAGGTTTTCTGTGCATGTGGAAGATTGTGAAGATCTAAAGTGTTTATAAGGAATTCCAGAATTCCTGGGGTGAGGCACAATAGGCTTGAGAAGAGGATGTTTATAAAACATGTCTCGTTTTCTTGTAAATAATCTTTTCATCTTTTTAAAAAGGAAAAACAAACCCACCAAAAAAAAAAAAAAGAATCCTTCATTTCACTGTTCATTTTCTAACATCCTGTTCCCAGAGAACAATGTGTGGGTGTGTCAGGGAAGCTGTTGAGATCCAGCCTCAACCCCAAATTCACGCTGGCAAAGCTGGTGTGAGGTGGGAGATCTGTGCTGTTAAACACATCTGGATTTGTGCCTGATGCCAGCTCCTGTTGCAGTCCTGCTCAGCAGATCCTCAGCCCAAATTGTGACAAAACACCCCAAAATCTGCTTGCTCTGGTCCCTAATTCAGATTTAGGACTGGCTCTTGTTACTCCTTTTAGGCTGCAGATGGAATATCTGTGCTGTAGCCTTGGAAACACAGCAACAATTTGTCTTCAACCCCACCCAAAGCTGCTTTAATACCTGGCTTTGCCTTTTTTCCTACTTTTAGAAAAAAATCCAAAGAAAAAAAGGTAGAAATTCTCCCAAATTAAAATGGCACCTCCCATTTGTGTCAAAATCTGCTTCTGGCTGAAATTCTGTTCAAGTCATGAGGACAAAATCTACGAGTCAAAGCACAGCAAACCCACCAAAAATCCAGGTGAAACCAGAAAGTTGGGATGTGACCACCTCAGCCCTGGATCAGCTGGGGATGATCCTGATCTGTGTAATGATTATAAACACAAAGCTCTTTCAGTACTGAGATCAATGTGATAGAGCAGGACTTTGGCCAGGAACATCCTCAGCCTGAAAAACGTGTTCCAGGGAAAGTGTGAGGAGCAAGGTCACGTTCCCAAGCTTTCCCCTCTGCCCTGCTCCATGGGAAGGCATCCTGAGCAGATCCATGCCTTGGGATTGCAGGGTGGGAGAGACCAGAGGGGCAGCACATGAGAAATGCAGGGTTTGACCTTGTGGAGCCTTTTCCTTGGAGCTGGAGCTGCTGCTCCCGGTGCTGGATCCGTGTGCTCCTGCCTGGAGGCAGCCAAGCTCCTCAGCCTGGAGAGGAGGAGGATCCAGGGAGATCTTAGTGCCTAAAGGGGTCCAAGAGAGCTGGAGAGGGGCTGGGGACAAGGCCTGGAGGGACAGGACACAGGGAATGGATCCCAGTGCCAGAGGGCAGGGATGGATGGGAGATTGGGAATGAGGAATTGTTCCCTGGGAGGGTGGGCAGGGGCTGGGCTGGAATTCCCAGATTTGCTGTGGCTGCCCCTGGATCCCTGGCAGTGCCCAAGGCCAGGCTGGACATTGGGACAGTGGGAGGTGTCCCTGCCATGGCAGGGGTGGCACTGGATGGGCTTTGAAATCCCTTCCAACCCAAACCATTCCATGATTTCAAAGCCAGGAGGTGCCTGCAGGGTTTGCTCAGAACAATCCCTGGTGCTCTGGGTGGCACCAAACCAAGCAGAAGTTTGGGAAGTGCCAGGAGTGAAACTTTATTACCAAAGGCTGGAATCCACGTGGCTGCAGTGGGTTCATCCCTGGAGATGCTGTGAGCAGATCTCAGAGCTCCCAGCACCAGGCTCCTTTATTTAACAAGGAATTCAACCCCTGATGCACTTTGTGCTGTGTCTGTGCTCCCGTTTCAGACACTGACATGGTCATCATTTATCTCTCGGCCGGGATCACATCCAAAGATTCCTCTGAGGAGGATAAAAAAGCCACTCTGCGTGTGATCAACGAGGAGAACAGCTTCCTCAACAACTCCGTGATGATCCTCACCTACGCCCTCATGAATGGTGAGAGATGCTTGGGATTCCCAGGGCACGGAATTCCCTTCCCTGGCACAGCACTGTCACCCTGCTTTGTGCAGTGTTCTGTGTTTTTACTTCTGTAGTAGAATTTCTCATGCATTTTCTATAAACACAGTCCTTGTTTTTATAACCAACCTAAATTATCTTAAACGTCTAAATTGTTTTCATTCCTTTCTCCTAAGGCGAAGAAAGATGATAAACTGTATCACTATCCTGTAAAATTATAAAAGTAATCACCTCATTAAGCAATCCACAATTGTCTTAAAAATATATAAAAATAAAAAAATAAAAAAGGCAGGCCTTTTTCTAGTCCTACCTAGTGTAATCCTAACCTACTACTAAGAAACCTAAATGTGTTTCTTTCGTGTCCAACAATACAACACAGCACAGCTCCTTTATTAAGCTCATTCCAGGGTAATTCCTTACTGGGAGCAGTTTGTTTTCATGGATTTTGGCACATCTAATCCAGAAGCTGCATCCAGATGTGGCTGTTTTGGTGTTTATAACTGTGCCTGTGTATCCCAGTGCAGCTGCAGGGATATGAAGTGTTGTGGCCTGGACTGAGCTAAATTTGATAATTATTGCAACTGCAAACCTTCCTGGGGCAGCAAACTGGGAGCAAATGTGACTTCATCAGCCAGGGAGGGTGAAGGGGAGATAAAACCAACTCTGAAATGCTTTGATAACCCAGGAACCAACCTGAGAGTGAAGTTAAAAATGAAAATCACCCACCCATTTTCCAAAAAAGCATTTTCAGTTTGTTGTATTACTGAAAATAGCCAAGGTAGTGAATGCTTAACCTGATGTGTGATTTGGCTGTAAATTGAAATGCTCATTTGAGACTGGGGCATGCAAAAGGCTCTGATTTGTGTGCAGGAGTTGAGCCTGGGACTGGAGTTAAGTGAGAAATTGGGATGTTGAGGCTGGAGAACAAAGCCTGGAGTGTCCCAGGGCGGAGGATTCGCTCCTGCTCCTGTCTGTGGTGGGGAACCAAGAGCTGTCCTGGGGATTTATGGGGCACACAACTCTTTGTTTAAAGGGGGATGTGAACAGCATGGCAGATTTTTGCAGGACAGAGACAATCTCATTAAATTTTGTGTTAGGTAATTAATTTAGGTAATTAATTTTCCTCAAACCAACCTTTAAGCGCCTGAATAAGAATATAGAATTTTCCGTGCTGCGATGCAGAGCGTGGATCATCCCTTTGGGGTGGGATGCAGAGTTCCTGGCTGGCAGTGAAGCTCATTTCACCTGTGTGCCTGTGTTCTGTGGCAGAGGGGGTGACAGGGCTCAAGGAGCTGGCCTTCCTGCGGGACCTGGCCGAGCAGAACTGGGCCAAGTACGGCGTGCCCGACCGCAGCGCCCTGCCCGTCACCAAGGGCAGCATGATGGTCCTCAACCAGCTCAGCAACCTGGAGACCACCGTGGGCAGGTTCTACACCAACCTGCCCAACAGGATGATCGACGAGGCCGTGTTCAGCCTGCCCTTCTCCGATGAGATGGGGGATGGTGAGTGCTGGCCTTGGGTCGGGGTGTGAAACCATCAGAGAGCAGGTTCTCTGTGCTCTCCTGTCCCCAGATACACAGAATTGGAGGGTTACACTCTCTGTGTTATAGAACAGCAGCCCTGCAAGGCCCAGAGCTGAGCCTTTCCCCAGGCCCAGAGGTGACCAGGGAGCACATCCAGGTCACCAGGGTTGGACATGGGGAAAGAGGATCATGGCTTTGTGGCGTTCTGGACCTATGGAGTGTGAAGATTGTACTTGGTGACCTTTTAGGGGATTGTTTGCCTGTTACCATATTAGGTACCAGCTGTAAAATAACCCAGGGGATTGGGGACACTGTGGTGAACATTTTTCCTCTTTATGTGATGGCACATCCTGGGTGTGGGATGGGATAAAGGGAATTTTCACTGCGTAGTAGTGGGAAGTGGCCATTGGGCAGTGGCCATGGGGCAGTGGCCATTGGGCAGTGGCCATAGGGCAGTGGCCATGGGGCAGTGGCCATGGGGCAGTGGCCATTGGGGCAGTGGCCATGGGGCAGTGGCCATAGGGCAGTAGCCATTAGGCAGTGGCCATGGCAGTGGCCACAGTAGAAGCCATCAGAGCAGTCTAAGCAGGCAGTCAGAGTGATCTGTTGTAGTCTGTAATTCTGTGTAATAAAGAACTTTCCACATCCCAGTCTGGTCTGAGAAGTCCAATACCCCTACACTGAATGCTACACACAATTATGGATTTAAGTGTGTTTCCAAACCTTTTTGCCTGCAGCATTTTCATCAGCAGGAGGTTTAGTTGTGAAAAAAGTGGTGACAAGGCAAGGAGTCGACAGATTTATTTTGGATTCTCATGGTGAATTTGTTCCTATGTATGAGTGCACAATATCCATAATTTAATCTGTAGACAGGAATTCTTTGTGCTGGAGGGAAATAGGTTGGAATTCCATCCGTGTCAGCCCTGTGGAAGAGCTGGATAAAACCAGCCTTGCAAATGGCACAAGGAGAGATGTTAATTTTTGTTAATTCTTGCCCCAAGCTGGCCACCCTCAGCCCATCTTTGACTTCAGCACCCTGGACTGTTCTGAGAGCCAAACTGAATTTCAGGCTATTCCTGAACAAATCTGAGTCAGAGCTTTTCCTCCTTCCTGCATTCCCTCCCTCAGTGATTAAACTCTCTCCCAAAGCCATTTTAATGGAAAATGGGAGCAACCAAAGGACTGGGAATGGTGCAATAGAGAGGTTTGTCTTACATGGATTTCAGAGTGCACTTAAAGGCTTGAACATGCAAATCAATTTTATACTGGGCTGAGGGAAGAGCTGCTGAGTTTCCAAGGAGTGGTGGAGAAATAGGAGTAAGAAGGTGTTGCAGAGTTCTCACCTCAGGGAGGAGACACATCCCAAAATACTGAGTAATTATGGATATAAGTCGCAGCACAGGGGCCATACTGGGATTTTGAGCAGAGATTTAATGTTCTGATTATTTAATATTCTGATTAGATGAGCAACAGTTCATCCCAACTATTGCTTTATAAGGACAAAATAAATTCCTTTCTTTTCCATCCTATTTTAATGGCCTTAAATTCTGTTAAAGGAAGGAAATACTCTGTTGGTTTCTCATACAAATTTATTTCTTATCTATAAGGAGCCCACTTGGAGACTGACAACCCCCAACCATCAGTTGTGGTGTGTGTTCTAATAAAGTTAATTTTGTACTTCAGGTCACTATCAGAAACACAAATTAACAAATTAGGGAGAGTGGCTGACAACAGAAACCCTGCTGAGCTTCCCTGGCCAGATTCCAGCATGGAATAGATACAAAATTTAACGTGTAACATCTCAAAATGCTCTGTTTGCTCTCAAAATAATTAACCAGCTAATACTGCTGATGGTTTTATGGTGTTTCTCCCCTTCCAAGGCCTGATCATGACTGTCAGCAAACCCTGTTACTTTGGGAACCTCCTGCTGGGAATTGTTGGAGTCGATGTCAACCTCGCCTACATCTTGGAAGATGTCACCTATTACCAGGACTCCTTGGGATCCTACACCTTCCTCATTGATAATAAAGGTAATTTGAGCTCAGGTCATCTCCTGAGCTCAGGGACCATCAGTCTCTAAGTAATGAATGATAATATTTAATAAAAGTTTAATTACATGTTGTTGGTTAGCTTTGCCTGAATGCTGCTGGAGGTTTGAAGTGGATTCATGACTTGGAATTCCTATCCTGGAGTTCAGATTTGGAAACTCTTGCTGTGGGGATTTCCTACACCTCTGACATCCAGGGTTTTCTGGGAAAGAGAGAAAACTGGTGTAAATGTGTGTGTCCAGCTCTTCTCCTCTGATCCAGCTGATTTTATTGCTGAATTTTTCAAGCTGGTTTTCATTTGATGACAGCACGGTCACTGCCATCTTTGCCAAAACTGTATATAATTATTGTATATCCTTTTTCCCCCCCTAAAATACCTATCCTAGGCTCAGTTTTTTAACAAATGCCACCTTTGGGGCTGTGTGTTTGTTTTTTAGGGTACACTCTGATGCACCCCTCCCTGACCAGGCCCTACCTGCTGTCTGAGCCTCCTCTCCACACCGACATCATCCACTACGAGAACATCCCCAAATTCGAGCTGGTGCGCCAGAACATCCTCAGGTAAGGACTGGGCTGCAGCTCCCAAATGAGCATTTCTGGAGGAGTTTTAGGAGAATATAAAATAAAATTCCTTTTCCTGCAATATCTGGATGCTTGGATGAATTTTTTTCCCTGTTTAACAATTTTAGTTTGGGTTTTTCTCCAACTTTCTTAATTTGTTACATCGTGTTTCCCAGCTGATCTGGGGAATATTCCTTCTAATCTCTCCCTTCCCTGTCAGGAGGATTTCCCACTATTTGGTCTGGTTTTTCCTTGATCCTTTGCCTTATCTGAGAATTTTTAAACTCAAAATGTGGGGGTACACAAGTGCATTTTCAGCACACACACACACTTCCCTTCACCAAGCACAAATGACAGTTAATCCCTTCACTTCTTATGATAATTACACAAACACACAATAGAAGGATTTTGCTTAAATCCTAACAATTTTGCTCAGTGTGGAATAAACTGCTGGATGTTTTCTCTGCCACTGCAGCATTCCCTTGGGCAGCCAGATCATCACAGTTCCTGTGAACTCCTCACTGTCCTGGCACGTCAACAAGCTCAGGGAGATTGGGAAAGAAGCCTACAATGTCAGCTATGCCTGGAAAATGGTGAGGAAAACCAGAGGGAATTCATGGCCCTGCTGCTCTCCTTCCTTCAGTTTGGGAGTGTCTGATCACTGATCTCAACCCTGGGATTAAGGTGGAACCTAAGGTTAAACATAACCCAGGTGAATTTGCTGATGCCAGAAATAATTGGTTACTCTGTGCCAACAAACTCAAGAAGGTACTTGTGGATCATTTCACAGTATTAAGTTAAATCCAACCTAAAGGATTAAGCTGAGCAGTTTTAAGAGATTAAATCTGTCATTGTTTAACAGAAATTCACACAGGAAGGTGTCTGGAGCTGATTTTCTAAGATTTAAATGCTGCATTTAATACCAAACTCCCTTTGCAGAGCAGCTGGGACACTCCAAGGTTTGCTGGTCTGGTTTAATTTAGAGTCCTAAGAAACCCAAACCAGTAAAACATGTGGCACATGCAGCACACAATTAAGAGTGGAAATAATAAAATCTTTCACTTGAGGGTTAATTTGTGTGTACTCTCCATAAAGGGAGCACCAGTGTGTGTCCAACCACAGGGAACCTGCAGCCTCTGCTGTTAATGGCAAAAAGTATCCATGAAACAGTGTTAGAATTTGAAATTATTGCTCATTGAGCAACAAAATGAAAGTCTTGGGATTTTTCAAGAAAAAAAAAATGACAATATTTTTATTTGCTGTGTTAAGTATGGCAAATTCAAGTTTTTGCACGACTCAGTGGCTCCCACACACAGAAATTCTGCACATCCTCCCTGTTTTGGCTCTGCTTGGTGACTGGCTGCTGTTTGCAGGTGCAGGACACGTCCTTCATCCTGTGTGTGGTGGTGATCCAGCCCGAAATTCCTGTGAAGCAGCTGAAGAACCTCAACACAGTCCCCAGCAGCAAACTGCTCTACCACAGGCTGGACCTGCTGGGCCAGCCCAACGCCTGCCTGCACTTCAAGCAGTTGGCCACCCTGGGTAAGGGCCTGTGCCAGCCTGTCCTGGCCACCTCAGGGGCACAGAAACCTCCAGGATCCAGTCCCAGCTGGGACCCATCCCCACCTTGTCCTCAACCCTGGGTGCCACATCCTCATTCCTGGGGCATCTCCAGAGATGGGCACTCCCAACCTCCCTGGGCAGTTCCAATCCTGGCCACCCTTTCCATGGGGAAATTCCTGCTG
>VZTZ01035742.1:1681-18482 GCA_013400955.1 Drymodes brunneopygia | reverse complement strand
ATTCTCTTAGTTCTCCCTGTTGACTGTGTGTTCATCTATCATCCACTACCATCAGCTCAGATAGAATTTGGAGTGGTGTGAAGTACCTCATACACTGAAGAACCAACATTTTGAAGGACCTGCAGGTGCTACCACAAGGTAAATAGCTTAATAAGATCATTCCTATGTGTTTCCCAAGTCTTCTAATATATTCAGAAAAGTTTATTACTCCTTTCTCAATACCAGCAAACATTCTCTGACATAT
This sequence comes from Drymodes brunneopygia, assembly GCA_013400955.1. Lineage (NCBI taxonomy): Eukaryota > Metazoa > Chordata > Aves > Passeriformes > Petroicidae > Drymodes > Drymodes brunneopygia. Next base: position 18,238 of record VZTZ01035742.1, on the reverse strand, counting down.
TACAGAGCTGTCTCCCTGTGTCTGGGAATCTACAGTCAAAATCCTTGAGATCAGCCTTCCTATGCTTCAGAGGCTGGTTCTTGTTCAGAGATAAAACTGATCCACTCTGGCAAGTGGAGACCATCAGTAGAGACCACTGAAGATGGCTTGCTCAGTCACCTTCTGTTATGATCTACCCTTAACATGGTTTCCAAGTGTGAGCTGCCAAAGGCCTCGCAGTCATCACCACTTTCCCTTTCCATTANAAAATAATAATATGGCTGCAACTTGAGCTTGATTTTTTTCCTCTGGTTGGTTTAACAATTAAAAACCCCTCTATTATAAATGATCTAAGATATCCATTGGGTGGTATAATTAAAATATTATTTTAATCTCTATTACAAGGTATCAGTATGTTCCCATAGAAACTTTGTTTAATGTAACCTAAAGGAGGTTTATTTTGTGGAAAAAAAAATATGACCAACCATAGTTATGGTCTGTAATAAGTTTGTAATGTCTTCCTACTCTCAGGCTCCCCAGGAGGGGAAATCAGGATAGCACATCTTGGCAGATGGGAGCATAAATCTGGCTAGGAAGAGAACGCAAGTGAGAAGCATGTTGAGTCAATCTCCTCCAAAGATGCTCGTTGAAAATCTTAAGGTACAAAGTTGAGATGTTCCCAGTCCATAGAAAAAGCTAATAAAACAGAGCAGCAATAAAGGCTCTCACTCTTCTTCAGTTTTATGCCTCCCAGGGGCACAGACAAGCAGGCAGATCAGTTGTAATTTTACACCCCTTTGCACCAGCTGCACTTAACTAGTCTGATTTTTTACCTGTCACTAATAGCACCACAGAGAACTGAAATGAAAGAACTATTATATGCTTCAGAGGCTGGTTCTTGGTAGGTTGTTTGCATTTTTCATGCTTATTTTGAGGCCTTGCATGAAGCAAAAAGTGGGGGTGATAACTCATTACCATGCAAAATTTAAAAATATAATATTACGAAAAAGGGATTTTTTTGAAAATACAGAATTTTATTCACAACACCATTTCAGCGAGAAGGTTCTTTGAGGAATTTTGAAAACAGTCCAAAATGAATCATACAGATTTTCAAAATAATGACAAAAAGGGTTTTCTGAGAACACAAATTATCAAAGTTCATAGCACTTTAATAGGCCATCACCTTTAGGTTGATTCTTCCCCTTTACCCTTCACCCATTTTTTTTTTAAATGAAAAGTTGCTTATTTTTCAAATTAATCTCTAAATCCTTTTGTCAATTAGCTGGCAATAGAAGAAAGGTGGAAAAGCATCCTATCTAGACAGACAAGGAGAATTTTGGGCAGAGAGGGTTTTTTTGACCAAGTCTGTTCATCTCTAAAAAAATTAATGTGCTCTACAGGGTGATTTTAAATTAAGAATATATATGACTATAGAAAATCAACCTTAAGCATAGAATTGAGAGGTAACTATGAAATATGCTTTCTCTTTTTACCTTAATTTCACCATTAGACATTTGATTCAGGGATGCTGTAAAGCTTTGCAACAGTGTAGACAAAACCGGATGCAATCACCCACAGATCAACACTCTGAGGGGCAGCGTTCAGTTTTTGCTAAGATGGTAAAGAGCAAGTATAATATGAAATGGGGATATGAGCTGGGGGAATAATTATATATTTCTGCCCCTATTCACAATTCTCTCAGAAAGCCTTTAAGGGGTGAAAAACTTTTCTGTGTATTTGTGCAGAGGAGGAGGAGAACAGCTGGGACAGGACAGAAGCTGAAGTGAGAGCTGCCTGCAGGGCTGATGAGGGCCACAGAACAGTGAGGGTGAAGAGTGATGGGGGGTGAGACCCTCTCTTGAAGCAAAGCTGCTGCCTCACACGCGGCAGGAAAAGGTGGAGGGAGAAAATGAGCTCTCCTGTCAGCTCATGCTGTTCAAGATCTGGCCTGCGGGGTAGCAGTGTGCTCTCTACATGCCTGCCTGCCTGCCTTGCCTGTGCCTGCTGTCGCACTGGGTTTTCCATGAATTATTTTAGCTGCCTTTGATCACTGTTATTGTTGTGAAATTTTGTACCCTATTAGGCTCCTGGTAAAATGCCTGTTTTTCTCAGTGCAGCTGGGTCCGGCCGCTAAAAACTGTTTAGAAGTCACAGCATTCATATCAAAGATACACAGAGGTGAAACTGAAATGGATTATGGGAATATCTGGGGTATTTTTTATTCAGAGTTGTGAATGACTTTAAAATCGCATTCCTCATCATCCATACAGAAAATCCTGGTACCTGAGTTTGGTTAACTTCCAGATTATAGCCACAATGTAGTACTCCTTCTTTATGTGCCTAATTCTGCCTGTGGACAATAAAATCCAGAATACAAGTAATCCTTCACCTTTCTATTACCCATCACTTTCCTGCTGTCTGAAGATACTGGGATATTTGAAGGAGACTTCTGGCATTCATCATTCACATACGGAGTTGTTCAAACTGATTAGCACTGGCTAAAGTAATCCCTGGGTCCTACTGGCTGATTCACAAAAAGAGCACCACTGACTTCAGGCTACTCTGTAAAAGCAGTACAGAAAATATTCATCATGATTTCTGATAGAAAACAGGTAATATTAAGTATGTCCTTTAACAGCAGCTTGTTTTATCTGAGCATTCACTGGGGCAGTGCATCCATACTAGGAGCACACAAATAAGCTGTCCTATGCAGGCAGGGATGAGGAGCAGAATCCTGAATAATCTTGGGTGTGTTCTAGGTGGTCAGCTGGGAACATGGAGTGTGCTCTGAGAGCAACCACCTTCACTGTATTTTTCAGCGTACAAAATTACCCTCTAGCTATGAAATAAGTGCAGTATTAGGGATAACACTAAGTTTGGCTGTGAGGCACAGTGGAAGCTGGATAGTGGGCTGGTACAGTGGTTTGCCTGGTTCTGTTTCTTTTGTTAGACACTTGCCAATGTTGCTGATGAATAGTAGGGAGGAAAGAAATCTGAAAAAGCCCTAAACCAAGTGATAAAATAGAATATTAGATTCATATTTCTGCTGCCAGTTCGTCAGACAATCCATGGAGTTACTGCACAAGGTTTAAAAAGAAGAGAGAGACTTCTAAATATAATTTTTAGTATCCAGATAACCTCTGAATCTAATAAAGCTTTTCACCAAAATGAAACATTACATGCAGACTGTTTTGTTACATTTATTTCTCCAGAAAGGCACCCAAAACCTGTGCTATTTGTGCTACTCTGTTTCTGTGGAAACTGTGTGTTGAAGTGGAATAGAAAAAACAGGGGAAAGAGAATGAGAGGTGAAGTGTTTTTGGCTGAAGTCCCGTTGGCCAGTCACAGTTTGAGCTGGGGTAAGTCAGACAAGCAAGCCCTCAATACTGAAGTCCAGAGTTTTCTTTCTTCCTTTTCTTAAGTTGTGGTGAAGGAGGAGCCTGGTTCAACAGACACCATTCAGAAAGTAGTTGCTTAAGCAATTTATCTGGGTTTTCNATAAGTGTGTGCAGACCCAAAAATTTCAGAATAATTTCTTACAGATAGAAGGTAAAAAAGGAAGGACCAAACTCATAGGGAGAGTTCCTGTACATTTTCAGGCTTCTGCATGGAGCAATGAACACCTACTTCTTGCCCTGCTGCTGCTTCAGCTTCTTCATAAGACTTCAAAATCTATTCCAGTCTCCCTCTAATCTCTATGCATGGGAGTTAGCAGTCAAACATTAAGGAAGTTGACTGGAACTGTTGGTTAGTTGGTAACAGAAGAAACACGTGGGTCACAGAGTAGCAGTGGTTTCACCAGGCAGGACCGACCAAAAGCTCTGCCCTTCTTTATTTTCCTATTTTTATAGGTTTCTAAGGACAGTCAAAGATTGGTGAAAGGGGTCAACACCCCTGAAGGTTTACAGGACAAAGACATGGTCAATCATCTTTCTCCACCCCAGGGAAAGGAATGAAAAACAATTCCACAAGTACAAAACAATCCCAGCTGGTTAAGGAAAACAAGGACCATGTTTACAAAACAAACATGAAAAACTACAACTACAATGTTACAACTTATGAGGCCCTATAAAACCAGGGCGACATGGAACAATTCAGGGAACCCTGCAGCCCTCTCCTTTTGTATGCTTGTAGTGTGTTGCACTGTGCATGAAAGCAACAGAAAGAGAAAAGAGAAAAAAGCAGAAAAGCAGGGAGTTGTTACCAGGCACTGGTGCTGCCTTCATTCTTTTGTGTATTAATGTTTTCATAAACTGCAGCTGAGTAGAAGGTCAACCTAACTTTTCAGTTTTATTTTATTTGTAAGTCATTCTGCATTTTAGAACAATGTTTATTGTTTACAGTTGGCAGGTCTGATTGCACTTCTCTTTAGGTTATTCAGGCTTTGAGTTTGACAGCCTAAGAAATATCTGTTTGTTGAACTGCTTACTGCTGTTCACTGATTTATAATGAATAGGAAGTTCAGGCCACACAAAGATATTATGGATACAGTGAGAACAGGCCAGAAACACTATGCATTGAAGCAACACTCCATTAACCCAAGTTAGGTAGTGCAGAAAAGTGATCACATTTATATCAATATATGCTTTAGGAGACAAATTTGCCTTTTATTCACTGTAATCCATAAAATTCTCCAGTCTCAGAATAGAAGGCATTAATCAGGAGCTATTTGGCTCTACACACCTCCTTACAATAGGGTCTGGAACTGCCTTTTACAAACTGAGAAAGTGTGAGAAACTCTTTCCAGTGCAGTATGAAAGTCCCATTTGAAAATCACGATAGCTGAGCTAGGTAAACAGCCTGCACAGGAACACTGTGCTCACTGCTGCACTGTAACACCACACAGCAGCCCTGTGTGGGCAGTTTCTGCACAGAGACTTTCCTATGGACAACACACTCCTCTGCAGACAGAGCGTTCTTTCATAGCTCCATTAAGTTTTCATGCCACTATTAGTCATTGCAGGTCTACAAACAATAATTCCTCTCATTTTCTTGGTGTTACTTTTCCCATTATGGAAATACAGTTGAGAATAGAGTAGCAATTACAATGTGAATAATCATGTACAAATACATTGTATTTCCAGTGCTTTCTCTCTTGCTGACAACCATACAGTCTAATAAACCACCAAAGCTTCTTAACGCATTTTGAAGCATCCCTCTACAGAGCTGTTCAATCACATCCTTCCTTAGATAGAGTCAGAAGAAATCCCTTTAAAAAACCTTCCTAAGTGTTTATTTTTACAAAATGCATTTACATAGTGTGTGAACAGCATCTGCATCCTCTAGCAATACACAGTATTTGTCATTGATCTGATAGTGAGGAAAAATGCCCTACAACACACTGCAGACAGATTTTCAGAAGGGTTTAGCTCCAGGTATATAGATCAGCTCCAGGTAGCTCAAGGTAACCAGCTCATAGTGCTGTACCCAAGTTAAAAGAATTTAGGTTCAGGATTTTTCATAACTTTTAAAAGAACTGTAAAAATTACAAGGGCAAGTAGCTTGAATCCCCCCATGCTCAATAACAGCATATTGATAAAGGTATGCTCAGTTTTTCTCAGCAAGGTTTGCCATATAAACACACACTCAACAAGCAGGCAGCTTGAGTCTCTGCATGGCTGCAGCTGAAACAATGTGCCTTAAGCAAAGCTGCAGCTCAGACTAACAAATCCATGATTTGCTTTATAGAACAAGATGGTAAATTCTGATTTGCTGCTTTAAGTCTAGGTGGTTCACATAACTGACATAGAGACAGGTGTACTTTCTGAGCCAAGAATACCCACAAAAGATCTTCATTTATTTGACTTCAGATATATTTGTACACACTGGTAAAAAATATGAACAGATTTAGGCATTGGGAAGAATGCAGTTTGGCTGGTCCATGAGAGAGTAAATTAAAAGATCTTGAACTTGGTGCAAATTAGAAAGTATTATCTTCAAATCATAACTTTGCAATTTTTCTTGCATCTGTCAATCGGAATGAAGGCAAAAGATTCAATGTCCCTTTTAAAATCTCTGTTACATATAAATCACAATATGTTCATTAGCTNGAAGAAGGTTAAATGAGTTATGAGATGAATAAGTTATTTAGCGTGAAAGCTCTGAAAACTTAACTAAGAATTTCTGGCTTTTCAAATGTTCTTGTGCTAATGTTTCTTGACNTCCATTAAAAATAAGACTGAAATGCTGAACTATGAAACCACTACTGTGTTTTATGAGTAGTAAAACCAATGTAGGTTGTTTTTTGATAAATTTGTATTCTGTGTTCCTTACAACTTCCCACCATGATGCCATCAAAATATTCTTCCAGTCTTTCTCTTTGCTTCCTGTACTTCCTTTCAATACCCTCAACTCCCTTCTATATCTCAGATGCCTTCCCCTCATCTTGTAATTCTAGTAATTTGTACATCATTCTAGTAATTTGTACATCATTTGTACACCCTCTGCTTGTNCTATGACCTCATTAATTAAATTAAACCTTCCTTAAAAGATGAGCGTAGGAAAAATAGAGATGTTTAAAGTCTAAGTGCTTAAATATATGGGGTGAAATGTTGCTTATATGAAGAGGGATAATTTTCCAGATGTCAAACCTAGAAACTCCCCCAAAGTAACTCTTAAGAAACAGGAAATTAATGGTACACTATTTTGAGGAAAACAGGGAAAGAATCTAAAGTGTTTACGCTCTTTTACTGTCTGCTGAGGAAGCATGATTAAGCAGTTATTAAATTTAAAAAAAAACGTTTTTATACACAGAGTATTCAACAAACACATTATTAATCTAAAACAGTCTAAACTTTCTCAAGTCCAGTCTAAACGGCAAAGTGTTTTGCTGCTCAGTATAACCAAACCCTAGTACTAGGATCCTTAGTTCCTCCAGATCAGAGACCATACCAGAGCACAGCATTGCTGCTTTCTGGCCTCATGTCCAATTCTTATTCCGCCCATGAAACCAGGTGGTGGAGAAGGTCAAGCCTGGCTGGATTTCATTTCAGTGTAAGGCTGAGAAATAGCTGGGGACTCCGGGTCCTGAATTTCAGATTGACTCAGTGGTCTACAGCCAATGTGACTGTAATGTATTGCTACATTGTAGAGTGTAATTTAAGGTCCAAGATCACAGATACAGTTCTCAGCTCTGTAGATCCTGAGTAACTACAGATTGTCCTAACAAATTTAAGCTAATTTTAAGTAGTTGACTTGCATTTATCCAGCAGTGTAGCCTGCTAATTTTCTTGGTTACTAGTTCATTAATTCACTAATTTAGTGCAGAGTAACCACAGGTCCCCAGTTACAGGCTGCTGCTATAGTACCCAGACTAGCTCATTTAGAGCTAACACAGACCTGCTTATGCAAGTTGCACCTGGATCTTTGTCTGCAGTGGGCATTTAAAAAATTCAGGAAGGCATGTTTGTTCCTGACAACAAAAAACTAAAATTACTGTGATGAAACCCTGAAGCATTTCTTCTCGGAGAGAGGAAAAGTTAAGAGTTACACAAGGCCACTGATGTCCAAAAACAGGGCAGGAGAGGAAGCATGGCTTATACTTTTATACCTTGCAATCTCTTCCTGAAAAAGTCATACTAGGAAACCTTGAAGTCCCCTGAGTCTAGTCTTATCTGCCTAAATAAGTGGATAAATTTAAGTCATTTGGTATCCATCCCACCTATTTAAAGGAGTGAACATCAATTGCAACATGTGCACTGTGGTGCTATTATGTGGCCTTGCACACTTCAAGACAACTTCTATTTTTGTCTGTCTGCTTACTCATTTTCCGTGAGGGACCATACAGCAGTTTAAGTCCTTGTTTTCACATGACTTTCTCCACTTCTGTACAGCTATTTCATTTGAGCAATGCAAAAAGAGACTTCTGGGATAGCTGTGTCTGGGCATGCTGTGAGCTAGCTGGAGACTTGCACAACCTTGTAGTGGTCCTCTAGGGTGAGCACAGGAAAAAAAAGATAATTCAGGGTGGCAAACTCTTACAGATAAACACTTCTTGTAAGTCTGATAATGAAAGAATCAAGCAGGGAGTCATTCAATACCAGAAAAAGAAAATAAAGTACATCTGCATGTCTGTTCACATTGGACAGTTTTTGAGGCAGAACAGATTGTATCAGATTTTAGATTGGGGCAAAAAGGGCCATACTGTAATAAGTTCCTGCAGCAGAGGTAGTGAAGTGGTAACCAAGATGTGGAGCAGGTCTCAAAAACAAGTAAATGGAGAGAGACCATGATGTTACCAAAGGACAGACTCATACAGAAACAGAACTGATAACAGAGCCACTGCGTAAAATGGATAGAATTACAGCATCACCACACTATAACCTGTGCAGGTATTAATTAGTATGAGGGATAGCAGATGGCATAGTATGACTGTTCCTTTAGTTAAGGACAGGACTTGTAAATTCTGTCTCCTTTTTACCCTTGGGATCTTATTCTATCGGGTATGTGCACATAGAATCCAATATAAATTCCAACCGGTGAAAATTTACCTATGCAATTAAGAATTTTCTCTAGGCATGGTTTAACTGATACCTATTAAACTTGCTGAAAGCTGGGATTAGATGCTTAATGAGAACCAAGTGCCTACTTTTTTATCTACTCCTGAATTCTGTGAGTGTCACACAATACTAGCATTAACGCACTGTTCCAGGGAGTGTCCATGCTAAGTCCCACTTGTGTTAAGTGAAGAAATAATTTTGTATTTGCTGTGTCTGGTCTCTTGTATCTTTTAGTTCACAGGATGCCTTCCAGTCAAAAAGATAAGAATCAGATTTATTTTTAGCTAGCCTTAGCATTTTAATTTCGATCCTTTTAATGTTCAACTGTGTATTTTCCCTGTTCTTTCTTGATGAGTCTTACAAATGACTGAAATATGAGGAAAATCACAGTGGTCAGTGAAACTGCTGGAGAGAACTCCCTGTATCTGTTCTACAGATCTCACTGTCTCTCTCCATTCAGTGGTTGGCTAATTGCCTGCTAGATTAAAATAGTCTTCTACCAGATACTGGGAAAAGTTGTTTCCTCTTCCAATCTGGGATCTCCAAGTGATTAATATATTCTCATGGCACTGCTGTTTGAAACTTTAACTGGTAAACATCCCTTTTATCTGACAGCTCCTGTCCCTCAGCAAGGGTCTCCCTAACCATCAGAGTCTCTGTGTAAGAATGCATTAATATGAAACACTATAGGCTCTGTATACTGGCAGCATGGGATACAACTGTTTCTGAACAGAAAAAAGAGATTAAATGAAAGCAGAGTAAGCACATAAAATATTAATTTAAGGCTCAGCATGATACACAGTGTTACAGGGTGACACTTTCTTTTTCTTTCTTCTCTCTGTGGGCCAAATGAGATATATGCATTTGGTGAGAAGGACCCTTATCCAACAACAATTAAAAAACCCCAACAAAACAAAACAAAATCAACAAAGATTCAAGGATAACTTGCTGCAAATAAACCTTGGACATGGGCCTAATGTGCATCTTGAGCTCTGAAAAAGGAGATGAGAAGTAGTTGACAATAGTTTAAAGAACAACTGGAAAGTTAGAATAGATATTAGAAAATCAAGAACAGTTTCTTGAGTTGCTCTTTCCCCTCATGTCCAGTAAGCTGTAGCACCCATGTTTTTACCAGGTTGTATGTGATATACAGGGGACATGTATTTCACATAATCAGGTTCTTCAGCTGGCTAGGCAATTCCAGATTTTAGAGTAATATGCCAGTCATTAGCTCCTGAAATGAAAGACTATTTGGACATACACAATTCTTTTATATGAGGACCAGGGTGACTCTAGAGAAAAGGATAATAGTATGCTGGTAATGCAGACTTCCATTGCAATTGAGATTGATTTCACTTCAAATAAGATATTTGCATACTTTTTTTATTTGCAGGTAAATTCCCAGTACTATTTCATACAGTACTTTAGTTTGTAACTGAATTCTTAATCTTGAACTATGTATTATTTTGGGGAAAAGAAAGGACAAAGAGCCTTATTAAAAATTTGATCAGGGCAGTCAAAGATCATAGTCTCTTAGAATTGTTTAGGTTGGAAAAGACCTTTAAGATCATCAAGTCCAACCATTGTTGTTATAACCAGAACAGTCTTAGATAAATTTGTGTGTACAAAAAAACATCAATGTCATCATATTTCCACACAGATTTCAAATACAGTTCAAAGGAAGAGACAGAAATGGCGCTCTGTTCTCCTGTGTTTTATCAATAATAAGAGGCATGTTGTGAGTGTATTGAGTTCAGGGTATCATTTCCTGCTCCTGTTCCCATATAAATGGTCCAGTGCATTGTTCCACTGAATGCAAATAGTGCCAAGCATATTGGTGAACATGTTGATTTGGATGTATCCTACCATCAACTAATCAGAGAAACATTCTCTCACCATTTTGCAATTGGTTCTTGCCATTCTGATTTTTCTGCAGTTTTCTGCAATTTTGTGCTTATTTTAAGAATAATGCATAAGTTAGGACAGAGGAGGAGGTTTTAGGAAATGGACTTATATGCCTGTTGCAACTAGTGTTTGAAGAAAATAAAACCCCTTATTTTCAAAACAAGTTAAAGTCAGGTATCTGAACAAAGAAGAAATCATTGTCCTACACTGGATTTTTTCTGCACTAGGAATTAAAATACCCATATTCCTTTAGTTTTGTGGTTTATCTGTACTAGGGCAGCCCAGACAGTAAGGCACTGAGTATTCTGGAAATTGGGAAAAAAATCTTCATTGCTTTGAAGTTACTGTAAATAGACAGACTTATTGTGTGAATATATTTTAACAGTGTAGTGATTTTAAAGGCCTGACTTGAGTAAACAGTGCAATGAAGACATACTCATTGGTGACAATATTTACATTCTTAATGTTTATTATAATAGTTTGCAGCTCTGAAGGCAAAAGCATGTGAATATTTCTTACCACAGTCATTTGTGTTACTACAATGAATGGCAAAGTGGGTGTAAAATATGATTAAATCAAACCCAAAAATCAAGCCCACGGAATTAATTTCTAAGAAATAGTGCACAAGGCCAAATTGCAGTAGATTAATTCTCTGTGCTTTGAATGAACATAGCTGACTGTTTATAATATTTTCACTGTGATTTGATGCTACACATCTTATAGTAGGAGCATGGGAATTTCCTATGCCTAGAGGTGGATAATCAGTCTTCAGTTCTTAGAAAATAACGAGGTTCATTCATGAGTGTTCTTTGTGAAAGCTAACAGAGTTGGTTAACAAGTTAAGCTATTTCTGCTTTTATTTTAACAATTAGCTGTAAGATTTTCTGCTTTTGAAAAAATTCCTGTTGCTGTTTTACATGGTGTAGATATGTTATAGACCTATCCAGACAGAATGTAACTGAATGGCTAGTTCATACCAGTTATGAATCAGGCTGGTAATGCCTATGACTATGAAGCTGGCTGACATTTCATTTTGTAAGATCCAGTTACTGCTAACTTTGTAAAACTTTAATCATATGGAAGGAAGTATCCCATGCTGAGTAATGAAATAATTCATACTTTTTAAAGAATGCTGTTTTGATAATATGAAAAGAATCCTCAGCCACTTCTCAGAAATGCCCCTCTAGCCCAGTAGTTCCTTGGATTCAGTATGTAGTCAAAACTAATTAAGCAAAAAAGGCAATATTCTGTACATTAATGGCAAACAATAGTATACTGATAACTGTAGCTGCTAATGCACATTGCCAGTGTAACTAAGCCATCCTTTACCAAATGGGTACTTCCTACAAAAAAGGACAAGCTTATTCCGCTGTCAAGATGAAGCTCTGGAACTGTAACCAGACAAACTTGTTTGGCCAGTGCTCCTTTACTGGCCATTCCCCTCACAGAAGTTTATTTCAGAATGCATTGTAATCTGAAAGTTTGTAAAGGAACGCTGGTCCTCACTGAGTTGGCAGTAGGGTAATGGCTATTAATTTCCCAGAAGGGTGTTGGCGAGGGCATTGTAGCAGTGTCACACTGCAGGATGTGTGAAGAAAGGACGTTTGGGGTACAACTGACATAACATGGCATCATCCTACTAGTCAGCTGGTGTCTGATTTTTCTGAAGGCTGTGAAAACATCTTGTATCAAGTAAAAGTACAGGGGAGGTTACAGGGAAGAAAGAAGCTTTGTTCTTCCAGAGAAAATGAGTCCATTGCTTCCTCTTACATTAAACTTAAGCTTACAGTTTGTCCCTTATTGTTTTAATTGTGATTATTGTTTGTGCAGTCCAAGTCAAGAGAAAGGGTAAGCCCTGCATCTGATTTCTAATGGATTCTCATCTCACTTGTTGGCAATCCCTACCTTTGAGTAGGAGGCTGAGATTTCATAGAAAGAGGGCTTAATATCAAAGATGTGCCATTGAAACCCTTAGGAAAATCTGCTTAAATGTGGGCAAATTATGAGACTTTGTAAAACAGCATTTTGCGCATGTTGGGGACATGTGAGTGTTTAATAATTAAGTTTGAAAATATTCCATGCTTACTTAGCAGATAAATCTCTCACATGCACGACCAGACTGTATAGCTGCCAGTCAGAAAGAAATAGTAGGACTGAGTCCAAAACAACACTGCATCACTGCTGAGAAACTCTCGTTATAATTGTTGTGTTGAAGTTGAACAGAGAACTGAGAGCAGTTGCTAATCTCTCAGTGATCCTTTCCTCCCTTGCTGACCTCTAATCAGCATGAAGGAAAAAAACATTCAATTTAAACAGAATTTTAAAAAAAGACAATATATTTGAAAAAGGAGATGATGCAGGTCAAGATGAGAAGGGCAAGCTAGGTAAAGAGCTGGGAACCAGGAATGGAGTCTAATGAAGAAATTTAAGACAAGGACCCAGGAAATTGGAGGAAATTTAATTGAAGGGGTGTTTGGGAGCCTTCTGGAAGTAATGGGGGAAGCTAGAATGAGTCATTCTGAAAACCTGAGTGCTTCAACACTAGAAGAAATATTTTTGTAAAAATATTGCCCGAGTCTGTTTTAATTCTATTTCAGATCTGAGTTAAGTCATGCCAGTTCATGCCCTATTTTAGACAACATTCAATACATATCTGGGTTGATGCAGCTATTTCTGGGCATAGGTTAGTCTTTAATTTCATGTCAAATTGGTGTTAAACCGGTCTGCTTTGTCCTTTATATCTTTCTTCTTTTATTAGTAATCCAAATTAACTTGATAAAGAAGGGTTCTCTACCAATGTAAACTCTGTGTAGCTGGCATTCACTGTACCATTTTATAGATGAAGAAAATTAGTCAGGCGAGTCATGTAATTTGCTTTAGGAAGGGCACAATGAATCAGTGAATGAGCCAGGAATCTAAACTGAAGAATTTCTGACCTCCTGTTTTTTTTCGGAAATCCCAGCTCATGCTTCCTGCTATTTTTTCTCATTACACTACTGAGATAACAGCCTACTTGTTTAACTTGTGCAATGCTCCTATTAATGTTAACTGGTTATACTTAGGCACTGATGAGCCAATAGTCTTGACCTTACCAGAAACTCAGCTTGTTAGTTACTGTTGCTTAATCCTTCCTATCTGTAAGCTTGTTGTCTGTGTTGCTCAAAACCAAGCGGAGATTTGTCCTCTTGCTTTTGTTTACATACAAGAGGAGGAAAAAAACCATTTTAGTAGACAGAAGATTCTCCAAGTGAGCAAGAGAAGGACAGACTCATTGTTTGTATGCCTACTTGGGTGTGTCATACTTAAAGAAATTCAGAATGGGGGCGGGAACTGAAGGAACAAGAGACAACAATGAAAGGCGAGAGGATGAGAAGGCTGGACTTGCATATTAATGTGAGCTCGCCTGTAATTGGGAATTTCCTTTCACTACATTTTTCTTTTTCCTTTTTCCATCACTTATAATTTTGTTGGTTTTTTTTCTTCCTCTGCCTTATGTGTTATTTCATGTTTGTTCCATTCTGTGCAAGAGCAGCATGAAGTTGGCTCATATCCTGATTTCTGAGAAGTGCAGAAATAAAAATATGAGCCCATGCTACTACATGGTGGGAAAAACAGTGCTAAAAGGAAGTGGTGCAGAAATCAGGGCAAAATTTTCTAACATCTGTCCGCTGAAAGAAGAATTTTCAATTATTCTCAGATGGATGGCAGTATCATGTTTACCATACTGCTGCTACGTAACTTCTTATTCTGTACAAAAGGAAAAGTTAATCTTCGTATGTAAGGGGACTATTTCAAAGGTAGGTCAAAAGGAAACATCTGTGGGTATCAGGTGACTGCTCCAAACTATATTATAGACAGGCAAAAATACCATTACATAGTTTGATACTTAATTATTCTTCTCTCCTGATGTTTGCACCTAAGATCACCTAAATGTGCTGTTGTCCCTCCATTCTGCATAGGTTATATCAGCTGAACCTCACAGCGCCTTTCCCCAGAGTGAATGAGCTCTGTGGTAATCCCTGCAACAAAACAGACACCTGTTCCCATAAAGTGTTCAGAGAGAGACAGGCAGATACATTCTGGCTCAGTCCACCTTTGTGTTGTACACTGATTTTGCAAATGCTGCCTTTTGCAATTTAGTCTGTCTGATCTCTTGGCTCATCATTTCCTTTTTAAAAAGATGAATATTTAAATAAAGACAGAAAATTTCCCTGAAATGAGTGGATTCAAATAAAAAGGGTAGATTCTTTCTTAAACAAGCACATAAATAAAATTATTCTTGATATTTTTTAAAATTTCATTTACTATTTTTGTTCTGAGGGAGTTATTCTCTTGAGTCTGAGAAATAGGGTAGGGGCTTGTTGTTTGGTTTTTTTTTTCCATTTTCTGAAATACGTTTAGCCTCTGCTGACCTTAATTTATTCTCCAGTCAGTTAATTGTACATGGTAATCCTCTATACATACATAGAGATTCTCAGTGATTTTTCTGCACTTCTGCATGATCATCCTCTGAGTGACTCTTGGCAGGGTAGGGGAGGAAAAAAACAATAAAACTCTGAAAGAATACTGTCCCAAAATATGTTTCTACTAGAACTGAGTGAAATTGTGTGTGTAGCATACACCCACCTGATCCTAACAATTCCTTTCTCTGTGTGCTGGCAGATTATTCCCTTGCCCTGATTATGTTGCTGACATTATGTTCGTGAGGGAAATTCCTTCCTGACTCCAGATCTGGTGGATTTATAATCCTGTTGATGTAAGCAAAGCTCCCTGTACTTATCTAAGACCCAATTGTCCAATTAGTTCTACATATAAAACTCCTGTTAAAGTAAATAGAATGGCACACAAAATGCTGAAAATGCTGAAAAGATGATCAGGATGCTGGTATGGTTTCTGCTCTAGAACCACAGCTACAAGATAACTCTAATGCAGCACTGCCTTGACAAAGAAAAAAAGCAAGTCTTACTATTTTCTCCATCATCAGCTGCTTATCTCTGTCGTTCTCTACACAGGAACAAGTATTCATGCAGGCTTACAATTTAACCAGTGAAGTTAAAATTAGCCTGGAAACAATGAGTAAACACATAATCTGCATTCTTAACATTCAGCTATTATTAATTTTCATGCACCTAAACTTTCTCGGCAGAAAGCCTTCAGAATTTCAATAAAGCCTTCTGTTACCTAACCTATCACACTAAAAGATTAACTACTCTAAGGGAGAAATGTAACTTACCAGCTTTGTGTATTACTGGTAGCAGTTTATACTGGAAATGTTTTTTTTTTCCTGTGTACTTTTATGATGGAGGACGGGACACAGAAAATGTTTTGATTTAGAAATGCAGCTGGGGTGCCTCATGAGAGCTACAGCTCAGAAACTTCATGGATCTATTGTTTTCTGTGCACCAGGCTCTCTAGTCAGACAGAAAAGCATTATACAGTGTAGTGCCTCCTTTTTGGGTTTATCTTTCTGTGGTTCTTCCCCTCCTAAGCTGAACTAACCAGACCTAGGGATTCAATTTTCTGTCTAGATGAAATCTCAATGATCCAATTACTTAAGACCAGCAATTACTGCTAGTTCCCTTCACTCTCATAATGCCTTGATTCCAGCTGCTTTTAGGATCTTCATCCTTATGGATTCTTTGGTTGCTATTGAGGGAAGCGGTTCTGCCTCAAAATTTAATGACTGTCCCCTGTTATCTTTCAGTTACTATGCCTTGGAATTCCAGTTCCACGTGAAGATAAGCCAAACAAGCCTCACATGTAGACTGGAGCTTTGGATATGACCCAGATCATAGCCGACCCCAGGCATTAAGGTATAGACGGCACAAAGTTTCAGTCATAACACTATCAAGCACTGAGCCATGCTGTGCACAGCTCAAGTAAGAAGGGACAGTGTTCAGTGGGTCACTGAACAGTCTGAACAGTGGGTCTGAACAGTGGGTCATCTAAGCAGTGTCTGGTACTACGAGCAACAAGATGCCGTTGGCAGGAAAAAACCAATTGCCAAGAGTTGTCCGTCATGATAATCAAACAACTTAGTGAGAATCAGAANGCGGGAGCGGGCGGGGGGGCTGCGCGGCCGCCGCTGCCGCCGCTCACGCCGGCTCCCGGCTGTTCCCTTCTCCCGGCAGTGCTGGCCCTGCAGGCCCGCAGGCGGCGGCCCAAGCGCTCCGCG
>VZTZ01035737.1:0-13064 GCA_013400955.1 Drymodes brunneopygia | reverse complement strand
CCCCCCCCCCCCCCTCCGCGCCCGCCCGCGGGGCGCCCCCGCCGAGAGCGATGCTGGACCCTTCCTCCAGCGAGGAGGAGTCCGATGAGCTGCTGGAAGAGGAGCGGCGGGACGTGCTGGTGGCGGCGGGCGGCGGCTCGCCGCGCTCGCTGCCGCCGCCGCCCCGGGACTCACGGGGCAGGGAGGCCGGGGCGGCACGGGCAGCCAGCCCCAGCCCTTCGATGCTGAGCGAGGGCCGGGAGGAGCAGGAGCGCCTGCAGCGAGAGGAGCGGGAGAAGCGGCTCCGGCTGCAGCTCTACGTGTTCATCGCGAGGTGCATCGCGCACCCCTTCAACGCCAACGAGCNATTATTAAGTGCGCTCTCTCTCCATAGAAACAATCAACATGCATGTTTGTGGTGAGAATGACCTAAAGAAGGTTGACCAAAGTTATTCTCTGTGTCTTGTACATGAAAGACAAGCTTTTGAGAACTGGCAGGTGCATGGTAGGTATTTATGCTTATTCTCTCTTACTATCGAACTGTTGAATAAGTAGAATACTTAAAGTTTTGGATTAAGGCACTACATTTCCAGATAATAACTTACAAGCTCAGTTCTTGAAATGTTTGGTCTAAAAAATTGTATTTTTTTTTACTTTCACTTCTGTAAACAAACAAACTAATCCAAAACAAAAGAAACAAACAAAACCCCCATTCTACACGACTTTCCAGAAGGATAGTGCTAGGATACAAAAATGATTTAATTCTATTTGACTTTTATGATCTTGATACTTCCATATGTCTAAGGGTTTGTAAAATCCAATATTAAATATTTTGGGGTATCTGAAGTATGCCTGCTATAGATAATTGTGTTTAGTGAATTCTCAGAGAAGTTAATGTGGCAACATGGTAGTAATAATAAGATTGTTTCTGGAAGACTATTTTGTTTTTATTAAGTGTTAGGTACTTAAACTCTGGAGCCTGAATAGAGACATCTTGTAAGCAGAAAGCCAAAGAAAATCTGAAATAAAAATTTTCAACCCACTGGAAATTCCCTACCCCAAAATGGAATAATCATAGAAATTATATTTTGAAGAGACATCTGGATCCCTCTAAGTGTGACTTCCCACTGAACAAAGCCGAAGCAGACTTGATGTAGTGTTGATATCAATCTAGGTTCAATCAGGAGACTCAGAAGCCTCCAGGGATGAGATCTCACAACCTGTCTGTGTGACCTGCTCTACTGCTGCATTGCCTTCTTCTTGATTAAATTCTCCTAATCAGCTTCCAAGTTGCAGCTTGTGGGCATCAATTGCAGAAGATACTGAGCATTCAGAAGTTCTCAATGATCTAAGTCACTAAGTATAGGAACTGTTTTTAAAATAACTACTGTATTAATTATTTTTATTAATAAAATGTATGAAAAGAGATTACCGATGTGCAGCAAATGCAGAAATAAAACTGTTGTGGATTTAACTATAAGCAATGAACAGACTGATCGACAAAATTGACTTGATACCTAAAATTAAATGCTGCTCTTGCTAATTACTATTTTTAAGTGAACTCTGGATTTTGCATTAATTACTGTATGTACAAAGAGACTTTTGTCATATTTAGGTATTTAGCTGCAGAAAAAGGATGGCTTGTCTTTCCCTGGTCAGGAAATAGTGCTTTTAAATAAGATAACACAAGAAAGAATTCTTTCTAGGAGTTGCACTTCTGTCTAGAAGTAATGAAATGCACCTAACTATCCTTCTTCTTATTTGACAGTTTTGTATATATTTCCCAGTAAATTATTGCATGTAGGGTAATAGAACTGATAATGAGTTTTGAGAGTTCTGAAAATTGGCTTTGATAGTTTGGGATTGCCGAGAGTGGTACAAAGGAACCCTCTTTTATGTCTGATTTCTGTACTCTGTGCTGCATGGTGGCCTCATGTCAGCTTTGGGAATGAGAGTACAGCCACGTGTCTTACACCATATCCTGAAGGAAATCACTTTTGGAAGTGTGATAGCTAATCTGGAGGTGACTGAGAGGGCACCTTATCAATGTATATAAGTATCTGAAGGGAGCATGTCAAGAGGATGCTCTTCTTCATTGTGCAGAGAAGACAAGAGACAATGGGCAGAAACTGATGCACAAGAAGTTCCACCTGAATATGAGGAAGAACTTCTTTACTGTGTGGGTGATCGCACACAAGAACAGGTTGCCCAGAGAGCTGTGGAGTCTCCCTCACTGGAGATATTCAGGGACCATCTGGATGCAATCCTGTGCCATGTGCTCTGGGATGACCCTGCTAAAACAGCAAGATGGACCAGATGACCTGCTCTTGCCCCTTCCAGCCTTACCCATTGTGTGATTCTGTGACTCACATTCTATGGGATAAAAATCTGTCTTATTTCCTGAATTAATTTTCCATCTGCCAAGATAGGATACAGATATGGACTGTTCCTTGATCTCTTGCTCTTCTGCTTTAGTTCTGACTTGTGTGACAGCATGTGGTTGGCTGTCCATCGCGAGCTGGACTGGGGTTCCTTACCCGTGTTATGTAACTGGAGCTGTTAGCTACTGCGTTCCCTGTCCATCATCAGTGATCCAAGGTATGGTTTTGAATGAGAACCTGTGGATGCTGTGTGGTTTCAACTCCCTGCCTTTTTCTGCTTGTGAACTCCTTGTAGTGCTTTTGCACCAGCAGTCTTTCAGATAACCTAAGAATAGTATCCACCCTGCTTAAGAGCAGAAGTAATTCGTTCTTTCTGCCAGTTCATTTGGCGTATTGCTGAGCAAATATTGAGGAATGCAGTTTGCTTCCTTTTTAATGTGGATTATATTATCCAGTAAGGGAATGAGATGGAATTCATATATCAAATATCTTCAACTGCATTGTAATATCAGTAAGGAAATGGGCTACAGTATGGCTGGCTTCTTATGTTCTTTCTTTGGTATCAGATTAAAATGTACTATATGATATCTTGAAACCACCATACTTAATGGACTGTGTTATACTAATTAAAGAATTTNGTCTGTCCCTGGTTTAAAGAGACTTTTTGTAGTTACCACTTTTTTATGCGTCCTCTCAAACGTATTTCACAGTTTTTTTCTTCTGCCTCTTCACTCCTTGTTTCTAGTCCCGACAAAAGAGAGGACAATAGTTGACTAATCCCATTCCTCTTTCTTCTCTTCTTCTACCCCAGCCAAACCGAATCTCAAACCACCAGACTGAATTTGTTCATAGGATGAGATTTAGGTTGTGAAAGAAATTCGCTTGTGACTGTCTTCCATCGAGGGAAAGTGGTGTATATGAACAGGTGATGTATATAAGAGTATATATCACTGAGTCAGTGTTTAGATGATGACCTGGGTAACTGCTGTTTATACCAATCAGTTGTACACCCATATGTACCTTCCCAGTTGTACTCAGCAAATGTGTGCCAAAGGCAGGCAGGTTCTGTATTTGGGAGATAAATCAGAGTTAAAGTTCCTGGAGAAGGGACAGAAAAGTGCAACTATTAACTAGCAAAAGGTACNGTAGCTTCCAGGGCAACTACATTTTTGTACTTACCACTTTTTTATGAGTCCTCTTGAACATATTTCACCATTTTTTCTTCTTCCTCTTCATGCCTCCTTGTTTCTAGTCCCAACAAAAGAGAAGACAATCGTTAACTAATCCCATTCCTCTTTCTTCTCTTCTTCTACCCCAGCCAAACCGAATCTCAAACCACCAGACTGAATTTGTTCATAGGATGAGATTTAGGTTGTGAAAGAAATTCACTTGTGACTGTCTTCCATCAAGGGAAAGTGGTGTATGTGAACATATGCTGTATATATGAGTATATATGTACTGAGTCAGTGATTAGATTATGACCCTGGTAACTGCTGTTTATACCAATCAGTTGTACACCCATATGTACCTTCCCAGTTGTACTCAGCAAATGTGTGCCAAAGGCAGATTCTCTGTCTGGGAGATAAATCAGAGTTGATGTTCCTGGGGAAGGAAGGAACAGCAAAGTGCTACTATTAACTAGCAAAAGTAAAGGTGTNTAGGAGCAGTAATAATCTTTCTAGAAACATGCCTTCCAATTCTACCTTCATTATTTCCTTTACAAATTTCAGTTTCTTTTGTGGTGTTTTTAGAAACTAATTTCAAATCAAGTTTATTGCTTTACTTTCTCCGGTAATACCTTGTAATCATGCTCTAAGCTGANGAGAAGTAGCACTCCTAGGCTAAACAAGATTTTGTAATGCATGAAAGGCATAGTACATCAAAGCTGATAATTCAAGTCTTGCTTTCATAGGTGGTAGGTATTAGAAGTAATTGATCTGGCCATGTAGAAATCATAACTGAGTTTACTTCCTGAATACTTGATGACCTATTTGCCTTCCATTCCTTCTCTCCCATCCAGCTACTAAACCATGAGTAGATCAAAACCATTGACTTCTAGCTAATTCTCGAAAGTAGGAGCAGTAATAATCTTTCTAGGAACATGCCTTCCTATTCTACCTTCATTGTTTCCTTTACAAATTTCAGTTCTTTTTGTGGTGTTATAGAAAGTAATTTTAAATCAAGTTTGTTGTCCTATTTTCCCCTGTAACATCTTGTAATCATGCTCTAAGCTGTGTATAGTTTTTATTTTTAGTCAAGTGAGTATAGAGAGTTCTGGTAAATCCTGTCAAAACCCATAATACGGTAGCCTACAGACCTCTATACATGTTGAGACAAGATTATTCACTTATAGATCTTTCTACCCCTGTGAGAACCAGCTGTGAGGGGAAGAAGGTCGTTTTGCCTGCAGTAGGAAAGTTGCTCACCATGGGCAATTGAATCAACCATAGCTGAAGAAGTACTGAAGGGTGATGAGAGAAGCAAAGCCTTCTAGTAACCAGCACTGCTTCGAAAATGGCAATGATGCCCAAAAGATAGGCTGGAAATAAATCCCCATAGACCGATGTCTATAGAGCAGTTATTTGTTTATTGCAGTNCTGCAGGGGAGTTGACAGGAGGAAAGTTTGAAGGATCAGTCAGTTGCCACCCTCTCTGCAGGGACTGTATGGGGGAATTGTCCAGCTGGGCTGCCTTGCATTTCTAACGCTTTGGAGTTGTTATTCTCACATTGTATTTTGTGCATCTGAACTGTTGTAGTTGGTGATTGAGAGGCAGAAATACCAAATCAGCTCATCTTGTCTTTAATACTTTCTCTGACATCACCTGTGAAATATACTCATTGATGCTGTGGAATAACAAAGCTGCGGAAGACACTTTTTTCCCCTTTAAACCACACTCCTGTGCCTGCCTGAGGTAAATCAAAATACCAATTACTACATACTGTCTTTTACTGTATACTATTGCCAGAACAGAAAATACTGTTTGGTTGCTAGTGGACTATTCACTGAGCAACGTATTTCTGTAATAGCAAATTTTCAGTTTTTCCCCCTTGCTCCCCCATGCAAACCTGTTGTCACCAGTTCATGTTTGGAGACACTACTAACCAATTGCCTTTCCATTTTCATGCTGGTTATTAGAGTTGGTTTTTCTCTTTCTGGCTTTGTACCATTTCTTTTTCATACTAGTGAATATCATCCTGAAGTTGCTTTCAGTATGTATTGGTTTGCTTTTTCAATCTACCTCTGTATTTGTGTTCTACTCTCCCGTTATCCTTGTTTTTTCATTGTGCGTAGATGTCCCTTGCTTTGCTAGTTTAACATATCCCTGCCTCCTGCTGCTTCCTTTGCTACAGGTGGAAAGCTAATAGCTCCGGGACAAGACTTGCTTTATTGGCCCAAGAGGTATCCTTACAGGAAGATGGGATGATGTGTTGTCTGCTAGGAAAGTGCTTGGCTCACTGCCTTACCCTCTGCTTGTTGAGGGTTGTGTTTTGAGGTGTTCATCTTAATGCCTGGACTCTGGTTCTGTATTCAGTTGTACAGAGCCCCAGTTAGTATGTCACTCTGTCTGAACCAGGTTCCAGTCTCCAAGGTTTTTAAACATTTAATCCTGAGGTCAGTTTTCATATTGGGGTTTTTTTGGGGTTTTTTAGCTGCAAACATGCCTCCTGTATTTCTTTACAAGTTACTCCTCTTGCTGCCAGCTGATGGCAGTGGCATGTACAGGTCTGGCACTGGGACTTCTCTGTGACTTCTGGCTGCTGCTGTTCAGGACGGGAGGCAGGGCGAGGAACAGCATCTCCTTGCCTGGTGCCTGTCTTCAGTGCCCATTTCTGCCTAGAAGTGCTGGCACTGAATTGAAAGCAGCCCAGTTCTTGTGCATTGCAGCTGATTCCCCCAGGTTTCAGAATAGCAGCTGTGAAAAAGCAGTTTTCAATTTGTTGCTGTGTGTGGGAAACTCTGAGCAGCAGGAGAGATAGAGTGTTTGCATGTTGGTACCAGGCTGCATCAGCTTAAGCCTACATTTTGAAGGTTATTTTCTCAGCCATAAGCATCAAAGGCTTTTCACTTTGTATTTGAAATTCCCTAGAAGTTGATGGTACTTGCTCAATAGAATTTATTTCTGGTTCTTATTTATTTTGCAGTGAGGAGATAAAGCATATGCTTCTCTTCAAGTGTGATTGCTTGTATGCATGAGTTCAAGAATGTTCTTGAGTGTTTTTCCTGTCAGGAAGGGGAAAAGCATTAATTAACAGCATTGTGAAGAATGAACAGAGGTACAGTGAGTACTTTTTTAAATATGTGACCCGGTGAGTCAAAATTAGAAAAAGAGAAGGTGGTTATACAGTAATTTTTCTGCAGCTCTGTTTCCGTTTTTCTCTCAGCCATTAATTACTCGTTTATGTTCAATTGTCTTGTCTGTTATATAAATAGAGGCTGACAGGTTCTATGTAATGAAATTGAGGGATACTCCGAGTGATAGACACAAAAAGAATCCTTAGGATAATACTTTGAGTAGACTTGTTTGGGCCATAGACAAGGATGTGGAAGAAAGGATAAATATATAGGGTATAAATGAGACCTCTGAAGAGATGGTGTACATCTACAAAGATTAGAGGAGAAATAGCCATCAGTGATGGAGAGTTTCATGGAGTGAGTTGAAGGTGTTGAGAAAGTGTATGGAACTGAATTAATTTTGGAGTAGAGGAACTGTTCAGAGAGGGCAGTGACAAAGAGGAATGAATTTGTAGCAGAGAAATCCATTGGTCATGAGAACTGTGCCTTTCAGTATTAAACAGAAATGAAGGAGGAATATCTTAGGGGGGAATTTGCAAGAAAGATATTGGTCTAGAAAAAAGGATAATGATTAAGCTGGTAAATAAGGGAATAGTCTCAAAATCCACATCAGTGCTACAGAATAGCAATGGCAAAGAGCTGGTGAGAAACATGGTATGCAGAAAAGTTGGACTCCCATGAAAATCAAAGCAGTAGCATATCGTGCACTGGGGAAAACTGTGTTTTTTCCTACAGAAATTTCGAGTTGTTTTATATGTTTAGGTTTTTCTAACGGTGAATTCATGGGTTTTCTTTTTCTAAGGAAAAATTCACCTTCAGGCAGTCTATGCCAAATGTTTATCTTGCTGTCTTTTGCTGGGAAACATCCCCAGTTTTTGCCTATTGCTCATAAGTTCCTTGATTTATTTCTAAATGATGTATTCTGAGGCCTTGTAGCAAGGTTATTTCTTATTCAGAAGTGCTCTACAAATGTTTCTCCACTCCAACTGTTTAATACATCAAATACGTATTACTGCTAAAATATTAATATTGACCATTTAATTTTTTTATTATTTTGACCTCCTTATGGATGGAGCATAAGCAAAGAGATGAAATAAAAATAAATAAGAGGTTGTTTGGTATAGGTCTGGTATTGAATCATCTTAGAAATTAGTTCCCTTTTCACTTTCTCTTCCTTCCTACAGTATCATTAAAAGGCAGAGGATTTTTCAGTCTCTTACCAGTGGGGATTTAAGAATACATAGTGGTATTATTTGGAGATGGAAGTTAACAAACTCCATTAGAATTTTTTTCTGTAGTAATCTTCAACTAGCTGTTGGAGTATTTGCCTGAATAGATACTTAGATTCAGCTTGCAGTGATTTAACTCCAAATGCAGTATCATTCTCATAGCCACACATATGCTACACATAGTAGAGGTTCTGAGCATACTATTACATGGTTATGAAGTAGATAGAAGTGTTTTAGCTTAAATATTCTGTGATACAACTTTTGACAATCCTGTTTATATGAGTTTGGGTTCTTTTCAGCATACTTTGTCTCCCAAATTAATTTACTTTAAAAACACCACTTGAGATTAAGACCAGCTTTTAAAGTTGTCTTTCTCTGCCACCCAACTTTTTAGGCACTTAATGTTTAGGCACTTAATAACTTACTTAATGTTCCCACGTGATGATAAATGTTATAAAATGACTTGCTGTGTTTTGTGAATATAAGCCTTCTGTTTTACCACCTAGAATATAATATCCAAATATCCTACAGTGGTAAGCTGAAAATTACAAGATCCAGCAGCGTGTGCATATATAGATCTATATTGCTCATGTGTTGCTGAAAAGGAAGTGTTATTCTTAACTGTGTAATGTAAAGCTAATCTGTTTGTTCTGCAGATCAGTCACCCACTGATACCAGAGTCTGCGAGTGTTTTTATGCGTGGCTCTCTCTCAGACACCCTGAGTGTGGGATGTACCTTATTGGACTTCTTTTAGAGCCAGATGAAAATTTGTTTGTCTCCTCTTTGCCACCATCACCCATAGCCTGGAGTGGGGAATTCTTAAAACCTCGTTTCTTTCTGAATTGCCTGGAAGGTCAGTGGTATGCTGTGAACAGAGCTGCTGTTGTCTTTGCTTGACTCTTCCTCAGCCTTTAATTGGAGCAATTGGATTACACCAGTATTTCTGCTGCTTTAGTACACCCTGCTGTCTGTGGGTGAAAAACGCCATGTGAGAAAGAGAAGTATTATTTATTTAAAATAACAATAAAATTATTCAAATTGTTACTAAACCTCTAGCTGTTTTATGTGTTCTGGATATTTAAGCTCTAATGGTTTATGAACCTATTAATTGCTAACAACAGTTACTCAGAACTCAGTCCGGAATGGCTTTATGCAGGCCACAGAGGCGTGATAAAATCAGCAAACTGGTTAAAGCCTCCATACATGACCCTCTTGCTGTAAACTGTGTCTGTTACAAGCTCACTTAATTATGCAGAGCAGCACAAAAGGGTAGGAGACTGTACAGGCTGGCAGGCTTCTGTTTCTCTGTACAGATGCACTTTTCTGGTGTCAGACTGCTTGCCAGTGTAGACGTGACTTCAGAGAGTCAGAGAGATTTAATATACAGCAGGTAACACAGAGTCAAGAAAGAGAAATGGAACCTAAATGAGATAAATAGCACAACAGGGCAGTCTCCTTTCTGAGCCATTAAAGCAGGACAGCATATGCAATGCAAACATAAAAACAGCTGAAATAACAAAGTAATAAGAGTCTTGCTCTGTCTGAAGTTAATTAGGGGCAACAAACTGCCCCTAATTACTGAAAGTGTGGGATCTTTAGCAAAGCTGCCTGGGATACTAATTAAAAGAACTGATTATAAGAAATAGAATGAATAATTAATGACTAAGAAATCATTTTCAAGAGTATCTTCAGAGAGCAAATAAAGTGCCCTTGGAAGATATTGTGACACCCTGAACCATCCACTGAATCTAATCTTGCAGACAGACCTGAACTGATTTGTGTTTATGCTTTCTAGAGCTAAGGCAGGGACTAATAGGGGCACAATGACAGGTAAAATAGGAATAGTGTTTCCATTTCAGTATCAAATGCTGTCTTCTGCTATTATTTTAATGTATGACTTCAATAGAACCTGCTTGTGAAATATGCTGACACAGTGTATTTTGTTTTAATAGTTGGCTTTGTAATAGTCTGCTGCTCATAGAGCTGCGAGAGGTCTTTGGTGCTTGCAGAGGGCCTCTGGGTAGCATCCTCTGTGTTGATTAGTAGCATGTGTATCTCTAGCAACTATTGGCTGTCAAGTGTATGGGCCACCAAATGGACTGTGATTTTTCTATGTTCTTGAAAAAACAAAAATATGGAAATTACATCTGACAGAATAAAAATTGAAAGTTTAAAGATTTATCTTCTCAAAAAAAAATCTAGCTCAATTAATAAGGCTTCTTTATCCTAAGCAGTTCTTTAAAGGGGTGTCCTGGGTTGGCCAAGGAACTGTTTTCCTCNAGGCATCTGTTTGGGTGTTCCCACCTAATTGGCATTCCTTAATTTATTAATTTGAACTGCTTTTAATAGACTTGGTCCTCAATTACATTGACACATTTATAGAAACTTAGATTGGGAATAAATAAAAATAAATGCTTGGAAGCATTGAACCCTAGGAGTCATTTCCTATAGTGGTTCTAAGTCTCTGCTGGTGGCTGAGGTGGGAGGCTGCAGGTACTTCAGTGCTGGGGTGCCCCTGAATGGGACATGGGTCTTGAAGTAGTTAGTCTGGGCAATCAACCCCTTGCTGTTTGATGTCCCTCTAAGACAGGTGTGACATATAATTCTCACTGATGGATCTGTGATCATTGTAGTGAGCCCCTCTTTGTGTGGGATTCACGTTCACAGAGGGACCAAACCCTGAACCAAAATACCCATGTCCTTTGTAGTGTCTTTTAGTTATTCTGAGCTTCAGTAAATTTGTCAGTATCTCCTTGGTCCCATAAGGGAGTCCCATAACTGTTAAAATGAATTTATTAGCATTTATTTGGTCCCATAAGGTTGTGTACTGTAACTGTGAATTTGTTCACATCATGGAAGTAGGATGTGAACACAATCATCTCCTGGGTGCTCAAAGTGAGACCATCCGTGGCAGAGACAGAGTCCTGCTACTGGTGGTGCATTCCTGCTTCCCTGCATGCCATGGTTCTGCCAAATTTTCTATGGCATGTGAAGAGCATGCATTTGTGTGGGACCTATATGTATGTATAAAAGTGTGGAGAGAAGAGTGTATGCGTGTGTGCACGAGAGAAGCAGGGAAAAAAGCTATAGGCAATATAGAAGGGGATCAGAATGAGTGCTGCACTACTGCATGTTATGATCTCATTGGTTTTAAAGTTATGCATTAAGCATAAAATACCGAAATACAACTTAATACTACTACTTTTTCAGAAATGTATTTTTATTTGTTCTGTTTATTGTAGTAGAACTTGCAAGTTTTCATTTAATTTCTTTAAAAACAAACATCACACACTCCCAACCCCCCAAACCGAGCCAACAAACCCAACATCCCAAACCCTGTAGATCTGTATTTCTGCCTTGGCTTTTGTAGCTTTTTCATGTAAGATGAAACCTAAGATGAAACTGTGTGATAAGGAAGCAATATGTTCATATGAATTGTGTTAGTAGTAAAGATTTTATTTTTTATTAATATTGAGCTTTTAGGATTTATCTGATTCCTTAGGGCTAGGTCACAGTGTGCGCTGTTGAAATGAATCCACTGAATTTCTAGTATTCTGTTTCTGCTCTTTAAATGTTACAGGCATAAGAGTTAAATATCTTGCTTGATTTTACATTTAGGATGGATTTATACCTTGGCTGCAGACATTTGCTTTGGAAGCATATGTGTTCTCAGTGTGAAAGATAATTTATTTTCCTAATTGATGGAATTCATGTTTTTTTCTTATAGTGGAAAAATAATTAGTCCAACAGGAAAACAGCTATCTCAATTATGTGGTTAAAAAAACAGTAATAAAAAATTCTCCTCCTTCACTACCCAGGTAGTGTTTATGTTTTACTCAGTCTGACTTTAGTGAGGCTACAGAGCAGCCTACATAGCTGTCATAAGTCACTTTTTGGGGAAGAAAAGAAGTTGATCTGTTTTATTTTTAGTGTTGATGTAGTTAGGGTAGAACAGCTGTTTTTATCAGTGGATAGACTAACAATGCCTAAACCAGTGCTAATAAGATAAATGGGGTAATGCCTACTGACTATAATAGCTGGAGCAATACCTTGTCTGAGAGACTGAGTGATGAGGTGTGAGGAGCTAAAACTCTGAGCAATACAGGTGGTCAGTGATGCAAATCCATTTTAATCTATAGTGCTGGAGAGCCTGGAAAATGAACAGAATTGCATAACAACATCAGAATAAGATAGGTAGCCTCTAACCTTTCCTTTCTGAAAGGCTGAAGGATTCAGTGAGAAACTCGTTCATTTTATCAATGGTGTGAACCAATCCTTATGCAGGATGTGCATTTGTGTGTGTAAGGCAGGTGTCAGGTAGCATGTACTCACCACAGTCATTCATATGAATAAGTAAAAAGAAACAAATTTTACTTAAGGTACCAAAATTGAAAACTGTCTCAAAATACTTCTAAGTTGCTTGCGAATTTTGAGCCTAATAATTTTAAGCCAAATAAAGCACTGAAATAATATTTTGTATTTTCTTTTTTCTGTAGCAAGGAAATAAACTTGTGCAATGAATGCAGAAGAGTGAGAGAGATCAAGATGGACTAAACTAAACCTGTTTTGAGGAATCCTAAGTTAGGGACACCGTTTCTGATACAGTAGCTTCTAAACAGTTTAACATGTGTGTTTGCAAATTGTGGGCATGCAACTTAGGAAACCAAAATAAGGGCTTTTTTGGAAGGTGGCACAAATAGGAGAGCTGTAGAGTTTCCCTCAATATATTGTGTGAAACCAGGTTTTTTATCCCCCTGCCTGGTCACAAGATTCCTTTTGAATCACCGGATAGTTACCAGGGGCACGTCTGCTGCCTAACAGCTCTGCTGCTGAATTTGTGCCTTTGACAGAACATGTAATAAGCCAGGCTGACAAAGCTTCTGTGCCTCAGGTACACCAAGTAAACATGCTGGCAAATATCATGGCTGAATGAAATTGTGGATTTGCTGTGGGATGGAAAGATTATATTGCAAAATTATTACAAAGCTGAAGAATGTATTCAACACACAGACAAGTTACTGCATGTCATACTCGAACTGCAAGTGGGAAGGGACCTCCTGGGTTGAGTCAGTCTCAAGTCCAAGAATAAGACACCTTGTCTCTTTTATAAGCAGGTGAAATTTCACTTAGTAGGTATTGCTACTGTTTTTCCTTAATCTAATAGTTGTGAGACTTTTGT
>VZTZ01035726.1:135646-151888 GCA_013400955.1 Drymodes brunneopygia | reverse complement strand
ATATAGATAAATGTATTTATTTTTATGTATTTTTAATCATTGGGACTACATTGGACTTAAGCTAAGGAAAGTGGGATATCTTTAATTTTGTGGCAGGATGGCCTTATGAGACTCAATAAATTTGCAACATAGATCAGCCATTCACAGTGATCAGATGAACACCCTAAAAACACCTATTTCCTCTCAGGATGGTACAGCCCAGGATGAGTTTCTTTGCTGGAGAGAGCAGAGTCAGGACTCTTTAATTTCTGCTGTTTGTAAAGCAGGGGTCTCTGTACAAGATTGGTGTCCAGGACCCCATTAATGTCCACAGAAATGTGGGCAGTGCTGGCTGAAGGGAGCTCTGTGGAGGTCCCTGAACAGCTCTGGGGGTGCCGTGGGCTGTAGTGATGAATTTTCTGTTAATTGGAGTGGAAATGCAGGTCCTGAGCTCACACAGAGGCACCCACAGCACAGCCACTCCTGAGGGCTCCACTCAGGGTTTTAACCATGAACATCTGGGAGCATTTGATCAATTCTGGGTGGCCTAAAATCCACAAGGATTCCTCAATTAGAGGTGTTAAGATACCTGTAGCCAGGAAACCCAATTTCCAACCTGAAATGGCATTTTTATCAGCTGATTTTTGGGTTTTCCTTAAGTAAACCTAACTCTGAGCTGGTTTTACAGTCGGAGGTGAGGAGCGGGCTCTTTAGAGGTGCAGTTCTGGTTTTTACATTTCCACTCCAGGATGAGTTTAACACCATCCACAAACCACATATTTGCAATCCAAAAGATTGTGGAGTGGCTCTGGCAGGTGGGAATGTTTCCCAACAGGATTGAATCCCACCTCAGCAGAGCACAGGCAGAGCTGCTGATGCCATTCCCAAAGCAGAGGCAGCAGCTTTGATTCTCTCTGAGCCAGACACTTTGTACAACCATTAGCAAACAGGGAAAGCAGAGAGGGTCTTGAATAAAGGGAGGGGAAGATTTCCTCCTTTTTTATGGGATTTGTTGTAAAATTAATGCCATTCAAGCCTGTGAAGCAGCTCTTCCTCTGTGGCAGTGAGTGTCATTGAACAGCTCTCAAGGAACTCAATCATCTGGGTAATGTTTGTGTCGTACTCTTTGATCCCTTTGCAGGGACATGAAAGCTTTTACCGAGCTGTGAGCCAGAGAAAAAAAAAATCTTTCTGTGTGTTTACAGCAAGAAAAGGGTGAAAAAGCAGGGAACAAAGAGTTAATGTGATTTTCCTGCCTCATGGAGAATAAGCTCTTCAAATGACTAATATTCCATCTCGTGGTTAATAAAGGATAAAATATCTCGTGGCATTTCAAAACCTTTAACTGTCCTGATGTCATTTGACATGAATTTTTTTATGGCATTCACAGATCCAGAAAATTTTCATTATTTCTTGACGTTCGTCAGTGCCGCGCGAGGGAGATGGATGAAAATATTTTTGGCACCTTTCATTATGAAAGAGCATTGCTTTCCACCCCTTGACCAGAATGTTCCAGCTCCCTTTGGACACGTGGAAGATGACATTTGTCATTGGGATTTATGTCTCACACTTTTCTCCAAAAGCAAATTGTCCACCGTGCGCGAGTTAAATTAGCACTGACAGTTTTTAGGATTCAGCTGTGAGATTAATTGACCTGAGGGGGTGGGGGTGGGCCAAGCTCTGGAATCCCACTCAGTGAGGTGAGATCCGTCTGAGTTTTGGGCTTGCCAAACTCCTTTTTAACTCGGGTGCTCTAAATTTATTTCCCCTCTCCTTTCGCCTCCTTCGTGAACGCTTTTTATTCTGCATTGCTTCAGAAACTGGAACCAAAAATTGAAGAAAATGAAGGTAGGGATGAGCAGAGAGCAGCAGATAAGAAGAAGACATCACCACTTCTCTAAAGAACCCAAAAATGAACCATAGCTATTATTTACTTACTATAATGATCATTTAAAAAAAACCAAGAAGTTGAGTGTGTTTTTAGTGGAGGTCTCTTCACTGAGAGCCCTCGACCTGCTCAGGTGCTCTGCTGCCCAAAAAAGCAGAATTCCCTGGAGAAAAGGAGGCTCAGAGAGGGCATCACCATCCCTGGAAGTGCTCAAAACCGTGTGGAGGTGGCACTTGGGGACGAGGTTTGGTGGTGGCCTTGGCAGTCTGGGGTTAATGGTTGGACTTGATGATCTTAAAGGGCTTTTCCAACCTAAACCATTCCATGAGTCCATGAATTATTTGCACCTGAGGTGTCACAATGTTTGTGCCCCACTCCTCTGAGGGATTGGTGCTTTACCTCCACCTCTACCCAAAAATGTGCACCTTTTTCCCATAAATGTTTCCTGGAATGCCAAGGTTGCAGTGTCAGAAAGTCTAATGAGAAATTGGTCCTAAAGTTTGACAGCTCTGCTTTCAGGGTGAGAAAACAAATGCTTTGCAAAAGGTGCCTAATCAAGGGGAACATTGCTATTGCTAAGAAGGGGGGAATTATCTGTATTTATTAAGGATCAGCATCTTCACACTTAGAAGTGAAATGTGCAGGAAGGAGAAAAGAAAATAAGGGAAAATTGGAAAATTGGTGCAGGGAGTTTGAGGGCACTGGACATGTGGCAGTAATATCTGCAGGCCAAGGGATGTGAAAAACAACAAAGGAAGAAATTTAAATCTGTCTTGTTTGAGGTGCTGACTCAATGCCACAGGTTCTACGCTGACATGAAGTTACAAAATAAAAAAAAAATAAAATAAAAACAAAATAACTAGAAATTGCACTGAAAGAATAATCTTATGAGACCACGGCTGAGGCACAGAAAGCAAATTGGGAAATTATCCTGCCACGACTCTCCCCACAAGTTTTTCCCAGCTCAGTGCAAGCTGCCTGCGAGTTCCAGGTGTTTCCCAGGAACAGTGGGGCAGATCAATAATCAAAATGAAAGCAGAGATGTGCCAGTGGGCTCAGCAGTGTCTCAAGGAGGGTAAATAATAGAGGTGTTACTGCTTTAATAGTTTCTGCTTGAAAAAAATCGATTTATGCCCATGGAATATGACAGCAGAGAAGCAGAACTGATTGCTGGGCAGAGCACACCTTCCCCTCTGCTTTAGCAGCTGTTACAGGAAAGGGCAAGGAAAGCAAGAGGGGGGCAAAACCCAACAGCCCTGAGCCATGATTGACCTCAAATCTCTTTGTCTGGATTCAAACTCCCATTAAAAGCCCATAAGAAGGTTTTTTTCCAAGGAGATCGAAGAGGCAAAAGCTCACCTGTAATACAGATTTTCAGACGTGTCTCTGAGCTTGAAGGGTGTGTTTGAAACAGATGAGAGGCAGAAAGAAATTAGGTAAGAGATAAAAAGCCTGAAGACAACAGCTCTGTGCATTTATTCAGCTCATCTGCTCAGTGTTTAACTCCCACCCAGATCAAACAGCTCTGAGAAAGAAAATGTTCTGGTTTTATCCCTGTTCCACAAACTCCTCCCTCCTCTTCTGCTGTGTCATGAATAAATCCTGGCAAATGGAAGGAAATTCCTCTCAGTGACAACAAGGAGGCCTCGTGGGACCTTCCCTGCCCATGGAACTGGACTTGAAGGTCCCTTCCACCCCCAAACCATTTTGTGGTGATTTTATGGTTTTAAATTCTGAGACAAGTTTTGCTTGTGGAGTCTCCATCCTTGAAGGATTCCAGGAATATCCAAAAAATGTGAAATACTTTCATTTCAGGTGACCCCACCTGAGCAGGGGTTTTGGGCCAGATGACCTCCAGAAGTTCCTTCCAACCTCACCCATCCTGGGATTCTGGGAAAGCAGGACACTGAGCTCTTGCCAGACATTATAAGATTATTATTATAATAGATAAGAGTTAGTTGTGACTTTTTCAAGAGAAACTTTTTAGGGTTTTGTTTGGTTTTTTTTTAATGGAAAACCTCCGCTTGTTGCTTTTAGGAACAGACACACGAGTTTGACAGTGGTAACATTGATCAAAATTTAATACAAAGCCCACAAAAAAACCCCAGATTAATTCATGGCTGTAACTAATACCTGGAGAATGAGGGGGCTCTGATCTCACCAGGGCCTTGCCTCTTCTTTCCCCACAGCACAGAGGAGAGCCTGGAGCACAAAGCTGCTGGCACTGGGATGTTTTCCATCTCCCAGTGAATCTCCTCCACTCTACATTGCTAATTACATTTAACTGAGTTATAAACCCCTGGCCTCCTATCTCATTAAATATCCAGTAGTACAGTTTGAAAATTTTAGCTCCAGTCTGATAGGAAATGGGAAAGTTTGGGAAATCCAGTGAACTTTGAAAGGCTGGAGATAATTTCCAAGTGCAGAAATTTTGTGTTTTCTGATGCTGTCACTTAGATTTTCAATGTAATCCATTGGTGCTCATTTTAGGGAGAAATTGTATTACACAAATCAGTGAGAAAGAGCTCTGGAAAATGGCAAATTCAGCTTCTGGTGCTTTGGAAAAATCACATTTCCACTGACAAATAATTAGGCTTTATTACCAAAGCCTGTGGAAAAACCAAGAGCCAGGGAGACCACAAGAACTGGCTCATTTTCACTACAGGTCTGTGGCAGAGCTGGGATTTGACCCTGGAACATAAAAATCTCTGTAATACTTCAGTCTAACCTGAGCCTATAAACCTCAGAGGAGGAACTAACCTTGTGAGGCAATTTGCCAAATTTTCATGCTCATTCTCAGTATAAAAAGTAATATTTTAAATAGCAGTAATCAGAAATGCTGTTTGGTCTGAGGAGAGGCATCATCCATCACTTGAGCCAAATTGTGGTGTGATAAAATCCTTGTTTTTCTAACCTTGTGCTTTTTGTACCTCTCAGACATCCAGTGAACACGAGGGTTATTAGAAAGGTGTCCTGTGTCACCCCATGTGTGTGAATTTGCACATCTAAAAGTGACATGAACAGCAAAGAGTGGTAGAAAAACTCCTCTGGGAAGAGAGTTTCCCTAAAATCAGAGTTATTTTATGCTTATTTTTTACTCCCACTGATGCTGTGTCATTGTTCTTCCCTCTCCCTTGGTTTCGAGTTTCCCTAAAACCAGAGTAATTTTTATTATAATTTTTTTACTCCCACTGATGCTGCGTCGTTGTTCTTCCCTCTCCCTTGGTTTCCACACCTGCTAAAGCATTAGGATGATTTTTGAAAGTATTGAGAGAGGTGAGACTTTTTAAATAATCACAAAATTGTGAGGAAGTGCAATTAAAAAAGAAGAAACAGGAGAAAATGAAGCTGAAAGAAGCCCGCCTTAGCTCACTGAGAATAAGAAACAAAGATTTCTGTGAAATCTTCAGCCATCCCCAAGCAGAGAGGAGGAGTTCTGAGCAGGAAATGGGAAGCAGTGAAGTCCAGATAATGGGATCCATTGTAACCAAGAAGAAATACCAGAAATTGCATAACACCTCAGAAAAACTGAGAGTACTGAACAGTCAGCTCCTTGATTTGTTTGCACAAGATCCTTTATGATCCTGATATGAACCCTGGTGAAGGGAACTGCAAACAGGGAGAGCCTGGGAGCAGCAGCCCCTGGAGCTGGGCTGAACTCGCTTCTCCTGTGAAAATGAACAAAGGCACCTTCGAGAGCCCTCCTGGATTCAGATCTGTGGCAAAAACAGAAAAAAAGGGGCAAGTTTTAATGTCAAAACCCACCTGTGCCAGGGATGGGAGCAGTGACTTCAGGCAGGGGAATTGTCTGCTGCTGATTTCGGTGCAGAGCAGCCCCGTGGTTGGGGAGATGCTCAGATGACTCAAGAGTCAGCAATTGCTGGAGGTGATACTCAAATATTTTGGTGACTCACAGCTGCATAACTGATTTGCTCCCGTTTTCTTGCTCTTGTGTGCAAAGAACTTCGTTGTTGGGAAGGTTTGGGTTTCACTGGTGTCATTTTTCACTGTAAGAAGTGAATTTTGGCTGCTGTTTGTTCATCCTGGTGTATTGACCAGTTTCCCAGTTTGGTGTGAGGACTGGTGGTCAGAGAAGGTGCTGGGGGAATTTACAATGTGCTGTGTGGATGAATTTCTGCTTTTTTAGTTCTTGACAAACCCATACCTTGTCCTTTTAGCCTACAAACCCCTCGGGGCAAGGTTTATCCTGAGTGCTGATCTCTCCTCTGGCTGGATTGGGCTGATGTGGGTTTGAGGTCCAGCTGGGACAGGAAGCAGAGGGGTTTTACAAAGTGAGAAGAGCTTTGCACTCACAATCCTGGATGGATCAGGCAGTTCTGAGCACCAAAGAGCCACGTGAACTTCAGTTTTGGCACTTTAGCTGCAGGAGTGAGATATCCTTGTGTTAATCAAAGCTGGTGGGAGACCCCAGGCACTCAGGGAGCTGGAGAGTCCAGGAAATCTTCCTGCCCTGGAGTACACAAGTTAAAACAGGTAATGCTGATTGCCAAAGTGTGGTTTTTCTCCCTTCACAGCCAAATTTTGAAGTGTTTTGTTCTCAAACAAGGGTGCAGGGCATTTCCCAGGAACCACACTGGATCAGGGCTCAGTTTCAGGCAAGGTCTGGGTGTGGAGGGCTGGATTTGGTTCCCAGACTCCCCAGCCTTATCTGCACCGTGTGAAATAAACACTTTATCTATCCCTGTCCTGCCTTCTCACAGGCACAGTGAAAGGCATAAATACTTCCCTGCTCTGCTCAGATAAAAAATTTTCCAGGAACAAAGGCAACAATGACAATAAAACACTCAAACAATGCTGGTGCAGTGCCAGCAACCAAAGGTCTGGGTACAACTGGCAGCATGGCACCACTGGAAGAGATGTTTGGTGTGCACCTCTGTATTAAAATGTGCTTTTTTTTGTTGAGGTCTGGACTTTAAAACACAGTGGTTTGTTCCCATTTATGAGTTCTGTGTAATGTGAAAAATTAATAACAGGGAAAAAGTATGAGGGGTTTTCTTGAAGTGTTACAAGAATTGTGCTCTGGCATTTGTATTGAGAGAGGTGAGAATTTCAGAATAATAAAATAGTGAGGAAGTGCAATTAAAAAGAAGAAATAGGAGAAAATCAAGCTGAAAGAAGCACCACCACATTTCTACATCTAAAAGTGACACGAGTAGCAAAAGGTGGTAGAAAAACTTCTCTGGGAAGTGAGCTTCCCTAAAATCAAAGTAATTTTTATTATTTTTTTAATAGTTATATAATTTTTAAAATATTTTTAATAGTTATATTATTATTTTTTTATCATTAACTTGCTGTTGGTTTAACAGCAAGCTGAAGGTTTCTTTTTAAATGATTTTTTTTCTCTTTTCCTCCAGGGAATGTGACCAGGAATTGCACAAGCCAGGGCTGGTCGGACGTGTACCCTGCCCCTTACACTGTAGCCTGTGGATATGATTCCAACAGCACTCCAGGGGAAGAGGTTGGTGAACCTGGAATTGGGTGGGATTCAAGATTTAACAGAAATCAAAACCAGAATTGCATCATCTTCCCAGGCCCAATTTTTCCCATTCCCACTCTGATTCCTCAAGAGGGAAGACTCCTCTTGAGGATCTTTGGAAGCAGAGCTCAAATGTTTGGTCAAGGAAATGATTTTCCCTTTGATGTCATAGAATTATGGAATGGTTTGGGATGGAGGGGACCTTAAGGACCATCTCATTCCACCCCCTGCCATGGGCAGGGACACCTCCCACTGTCCCAGGTTGTTCCAAACCTGACCTTGAACACTTCCAGGGATGGGACATCCAAAATCTCCAGGATGTCAGGACCTGAGAAGATCAGACAATTGTCTGTGTGATGCCTACACCTAATTTCAGGTGTTTTATTTTCCATGGTACACTTTGAAATAAACCCTCCACGTTGATATTTATCCTTATGGTGATTCCAGCCTTTCTATGGCAACATAAACATCAAAAGCTCTAAAGGGTTAAAAATTATACAACCTACTTGCCATCAGTGCTGCTCTGCAGATCTTAACTAAATATCTAATTACTGTAGGGAACACACATTTACATGAAATTTTACTCAATTTTGATAAGAAATCCACCAGTTCTCTGGGATATTGTTTGTGTATAAATTAGCAATCGCTGACCTAGGTGTAATTAGCTTTTACAGAGTATTGCCAGGAGTTTGTTACTGGTTTGCTGCATGCTGAGACATGAAGGGTAAAGTCTAAGGAGGGTAACAAATCTTAAAAGCAAGATTCACCTCACCTAACTCAAAGTTCAGCATCTAATCTAAACTAATCACCTGTAGCAGCCCCACAGTCAAAAAGAAAAAGCTTATGTAAGAAAAGTCGTATTTCACTGCTATCACGTGTTGCAGTGTTTATATTTTTATGTAATAGATTTATGTGTTTATATTAAACCTCTCCACATGCTTTTTTTTTGTTGTTATTGTTTTTAAAGATGTAGATCAGTGTTAGTGAATGGTGGACGTAGGAATATCAATAATAAATTCATATTCACTTCCAGTATTTAAAGGGGGCTTGCAAGAAGGCTGGAGAGGGATTTTTCACAAGGGCATGGAGTGATGGGACAAGGGGGAGTGGTGTTAAGCTGAAGGAGGGCAGGGTTAGATGGGATATTGGGAAGAAATTCCTCCCTGTGAGGGTGGTGATGCCCTGGTACAGGGTACCCAGAGAAGCTGTGGCTGCCCCTGGGTCCCTGGCAGTGCCCAAGGCCAGGCTGGAGAGGGTTTGGAGCAGCCTGGGACAGTGGGAGGTGTCCCTGCCCATGGAAGGCTGGAATGAGATGATCTTTAAGGTTTCCTCCACCCCAAACCATTCCAGGATTCTGTGACTTGATAAGATGAGAGGTCTCTGTGCATGGTCACACATTGCCAAGGCACTCAGAGAGTTACCAGGGGATCTGAGCAGAACTGAGCCAGCTCTGAGTGTGAAAGAAATCAGAAAACAGCAAAGGGAGAGGTGCACAAAGAACTTCAGGGCTCTGCTGAAGAGAACCTTGGTCTGCCTTCAGGGTCAGCCACTTCCCATCCTCAGGTGTCCCTCCCTCAGACTGAGCTGTGTGGCTGCAGAAAGCAGCTCTGCTCTGGAAGGATCCCCATGCAGAGCTCTGCTTTGTGTTCCTGCTGCTCAGGGGATTTGGGAATTCCTGGGACACGCTCTGGCCACCCAAAGGCATTGCCAGAGCACCACGTTACCAGGAGAACCTCTGTTGTGTTCCTTTAATTCTTTCTTAATTATTTTCCCTTGATTTCCACCCTTTTGCCCTGCTGTTAAAGTCCAGTTTGTGTGAAAGGTGGTGGCGGGGGCTGGACCTGCAATAGCAGCCTGTGAAGGAGAAAATATTTTTGTTTTGTTGCTGTTGAATTGGCTGCCAATTTGGGGAGCAAGAAGTAGAAGGAGAAAAAAGAAAAAAAACCAGCAAGTTGTACAAAACACGAGGTCCAGGAAAGACTGATAAGCTTCCAGGAGTAAAACACTCGGTGAACTTTTGGTCTGAAGCCAGAAACAACGAGAAAAATATGAAAAAATAAATAAGGGCAGCGTGTAAGGTTTCAGCTGTGAATTGTGGCAGTCCCTGAGCAGCAGGAGATGCAGGCACCAAAGTGCTGCTCGTGGGATGCACACAGTGATGATGGATGAGCCCTTCTCCAAGCTGACCTTTGCAGGAGGCGCAGGAGCAGATGGGCAGTGGGGTTATTTGGCTGTTCCTGTGTCAGGGGGGATGCTCCTCTCCCTGGTGTGCTTCCATCTGCTCAGAGGGGTCTCTGTGGGCTCTGCCTGAGGGTGAGGAAATACAGACACCTCCAGAGGTCAGTTCTGCCCACGTTTCTCTCCAAAAAAATCTCTTTTCATTACTCTTGAGGGAGCCCTGATGACTTTGGGCTGCATGACATAAACCCCAAACACACTTGGCTACTGCAAGACTTTATATCAGGATTTCTCTTCTTTTTTCTCTCGAAATTGTAAATGTTTCCCACTGTCAACCAAGATACCAAGGGACAGATGTTGAGGTTACTGAACAGGAACCAAGGAAAATACATCTCAGTTAATCTCAGTCTAGCACCCACATCAAATAATTGTTATTATCACACTCCTGTGAAATGAAGCAGAAGCTTTTAGAAGTCAGACAGTGATGAAGGTGCCTGATTTCATCCTGTAAATCAGTCAGGGTCTGCAGTTGGAATCCAGGCATCCTGGCATGCACTGCCTTCACTTAGCTACATGCCTCTCTTTCCTAATAAGAATATTTTATAATCTGGACCCTGAGTGAAATTTCAATTCCATTTATGATCTTGGGTCAAATCCTCTGCTTTGATATCCCTAAAATAGGAGCCAATTGTCATTAGCAAGTGCAGTGAGGAGTGAGAAGTCATTATGTGCTGTTTCCAGAGCAGAGATGACCCCATATCCTGCATTAAAGCTGAAGGCAGAACCAGTCCTCTCTGCACAAGAAGGATTTGTCACCATAAAATATGGGAAAAAAAAGCAGGGAATTGCTTGTTGAATAACACCAGGAATGTTCTGTGCAAAACTTGCTCCTAGGAATAACTCTTAAGAAGCTCTACTTTTCTCTCTCCTAAATAAAGTGTAGGACAACCTCCTCCCCTCACAGTCCCCTACCATGAGCTCCCTCCTGCTGGCCTGGAACAGTCCTGCTCTGGTGCCATCAAAAATAAAGATAATAGAGAAAGATTAAATCAGCCTGAGAGAGGTTGATTGCTTTTATTAGAAAATTCAGAGCTGCCTTTGGGATCCCAAACTCCAGGAAGGCTGGAAAGAAGACTTTATCTTGGGGGTGCTGCTGGATGAGAGGCTGGACATGTGCTGACCATGTGCACCTGCAGCCCAGAAATCCAGTTTTATCTTGGGCTGATCCCCCAGCCTGGGCAGCAGGGAAAGGGGGGATTCTGCCCCTCTGCCCCACTCAGGTGAGACCTCACCTGCAGAGCTGCCCCAGCCCTGGATCCCAGCACCTGGAGCTGCTGGAGAGAGCCCAGAGGAGGCACCAGGATGATCCCAGGGATGGAGCAGCTCTGCTGGGAGGAAAGGCTGGGAGAGCTGGGGTTGTTCAGCCTGGAGAAGAAAAGGCTCAGTGGTGACCTCAGTGTGGCCTTGCAGGGCCTGGAGGGAGCTGACAAGGAAGACCAAGAGGGGCTTTTTACAAAGATCTGGAATGACAGGAAAAGGAGGAATGGCTTCAAACTGAAAGAGGACAGGGTTAGATGGGATGTTGGGAAGGAATTGTTCCCTGTGAGGGTGGGCAGGCCCTGGCACAGGGTGCCCAGAGAAGCTGTGGCTGCCCCTGGATCCCTGGCAGTGCCCAAGGCCAGGTTGGGATGGGTGGAAGGTGCCTGTGGCAGGGGGTGGAATGAGATCTTTAATGTCTCCTTCCAACCCAAACCCTTCTAGGATTTTAGGATTCTGTATCAGGCAGTTTGGGATGAAATCTGCAAGCCAGTGGGGCAGAAAGGAGCAGCCTCTGCTGTTCCCTCCTGCTGTCTGAGTCCCTCCCTGCAGTGCAGGTGAGCGAGGTTCAGCTGTGACCACCCCAAACAGGGTGAGTTCATCACCACAGCAGCCTCCTGGCTTCATCTGGGCAAGGCCAGGCAGATAAATTGTCCTGAAACCCTTGAATTATCTATTCAGAGTGACCCAAAGCTCTCAGTGATGTGGATTCACTGCGTGGGGCTGTAAAGACATGGTGCTTTAACCACCTCTGAAATCTGTGGTGGAAGATGTGACCAGTGCTATCTCTGAAAACTCTCTTGTTTTAACACCCCTCCAAGCTGGCTTGTGCAAATGCTAAAGGATTGCAACTCATCCCAGCCTTGCTGGTTCCGTAAAGCACCAAATACTTGTCAAAGCCTGTGAAAATAGCACAGAGAAATGTCAGCTCTCAGAGTTGTGGAAGAGTATTTCTCCAAACAAGGTTGGGTTTAGATTTTCTGTCTAAGCTGCGCTTTGTGGTTTTGGTTGTTTGGGTTGTTTATAGAGGATGGTGACAAGGAGGGCAGAAAAGAGTCAATCAAGAGCTGGAAAAAAATTTTTTTTCCATAAACTGAGCTAGATTCTCATAAAAAATTAGATTATTCTTTTAATTCATAAGATAAATGTCTAAATACTTTTATCTTTTGATTTTTGTCCCTTTTTTTAAGCTGAAAATCAAAACCTATTGATTTAGAGTGTTGCTAGAGAGCCTTGGAGAGCTTATTTGCCCATTTTATTCAGATTGGGCTTCCCTGTTGGACCCAAGCCCTGCAGTGCCCCACAATCAGAGATTCCCTCTGCCTGTTGTCAAAGAGAAAAACCAGGAACCGATTTCCAGCTTAAACACATAATTAACAGTGAGAAAATTTCAAGTTTTTACTTGCCTTAACACAGTGCAAATTCCACAAAATCCAAACTAAATTCCCAGACAGTTCTGCCCTCAAACCTCCTCAATAAAATGAGTCTCACCACGTCAGCCCCAGTGTCGTGCACTCTTTAGCTGAACATTGGGCACTCCTCTTCCACCAGCTTTTGGGCTGTAGATGCCTCTGCAGGTGTCAGATCAGCCTCCTTCCAGCAGGAACCTTTCTCTTGTTTAACTTTAACCTGGATTTGTGTGGGATTGAGCAGGGCACGGACTTCACACAAGATGACAGCACGCAAAGACTGCGCAGAGACCTTTGCTGTGCAGTGTTCCTTGTGCAAGGAGGATTATCATGCAGTGAAAATTCCTCAAATCCCAACCTACAAACAGGATATTTCATCATATAAACAGGAAAAAGGTTCACCACAGCGTTCCCCAATCACCTGGGCTATTCCAGTTTCTACCCATCGTGGCAACAGGCAAACAATGCCACACGAGGTCACAAACCATAACTCTCACCTCCAACAGGTCCAACACAAACCCACAATTCCTTCCCAGCCCATCCCTGGCAGCCTTGATGCACTTCCATGGGTCCCAGGGGTCTGGGCCCAGGAAATAGTGCAACCCAGCAGGTTTGGAATGATCCAAGCCCTGCTTCATCCCAGATGTGTTCTCCTCCCTCCCACCGGCGGTGTTTGAGTCCCGTGCGCTGCTGGATGGAATTTTAAAGGGTGAAAGAATTAGAGGTGTTTTAGGAGAATGGAGAAGGATGATCTCCTCATCCCAGCAGTCAGTGGTGCTGTGTTTAGGAGTGCATTTTGGGACCTCTTTCAAAGGCCTGTTTGCTTTCCTTTCACACCAGCAAACGGCGTTCTACGGGACGGTCAAGACCGGCTACACCATCGGGCACACCTTGTCCCTCATCGCCCTCACGGCTGCCATGATCATCCTGTGCCTCTTCAGGTGAGCAGAAAAAGGCACAGGGAAGGGGGTGGCTCAAAGGCTGCTGATTTCCAGGCTGTGCAGGCTAAGAGTGTTACGGGAAGATGCCCAAAATTTGTGTCAATCTGTTGGATAGGGGAGGCAAGTTCCTCCATCTTTCAGTGTCGCTGTGTTCTGGTGGGGGATTTGTGACCTTTGTGTGAGAGTTGTAGCCCAAATCCAGGTGTTTGGTGGATTCATCTCACCAAAGGCAGATTGTTGCATGATGGGTCTCTGCCAGAGACCTGTTACAGTCC
Organism: Drymodes brunneopygia; assembly: GCA_013400955.1. Classification (NCBI taxonomy): domain Eukaryota; kingdom Metazoa; phylum Chordata; class Aves; order Passeriformes; family Petroicidae; genus Drymodes; species Drymodes brunneopygia. Next base: position 138,404 of record VZTZ01035726.1, on the reverse strand, counting down.
ACAGAGTCCCAGTCAGAATGGTGTGTATGGTTACCATGGAATTTCTGCCTAAAGTAGGTTTTCAGAATGGTATCCAAAACTGCATCCAAAAATATCCAGGATCACAAAATCCCAGAATGGTTTGGGTTGGGAGGGACCTTAAAGGTCGTCTCCTTCCACTCCCAGCCATGGGCAGGAGCACCTCCCACTATCCCAGGGTGCTCCAAGCCCTGTCCAACCTGGCCTTGGACACTTCCAGGGATGGGACATCCACAGTTTCTCTGGGAAACATTTCCTCCCAAAGCCTTGGCAAGACAGACACACCCAGAGACATTTTAGACTTGCTGGTGTCCCTGAGATGTGCACAAGGGTGGCAGATGTGATGCAGGGCCTTCAGGAGACCCAAAGCCCTCATGGATGGATGGGCAGATACTCTGTAGCTCATCGAGTGGCATTAGAATCCCAGATTGCAGCACATGGAATCATTTTTGCTCTCTGTTGTTTGTAATAGTTTCAGACATCTAAATTTGGGTGCCTCCAATGAAGAAGTCTGCATGTATGCAATCTCCTAATATAAATTCATTTATGTAAAGGGGGATCAGCAAAAAGCTGACCTGTGTGAGATGGAAGAGCCCTTCGGATGTGGTTCCATCTCCCCATGCAGGACAGAGCACATTTCTAGGGTAGCTCTCACACCAAGGCTGGCCTTACCCTTCAGGAATTTTGCTCTTCTCCTCCCACCTGCTCCCTCCGCTCCTCTTTAAGGCAGGAATCAATCAGGCACAAATCACCTCCACAAGGTACAAGGTGCCAGCCAGGCTGGTGAAACCATTGAGGATCCAGCTCTTCCTTCCTGGGAAACAGCTCAACTTGGCTTGCCTTTGCCTGGGAGCACAGAGGCCTCAGCTCAGCCCCATTATTTTGCCATCATCAGAGATGAGGAGCTCAACCTCTGCCAATGCACAGTGGCTTGTTAAGAGGTGGTAATTTGATTGTGTTGCTGAGTGAGGTCTGGTGTGGTTCTGGTGTCTGTACCAGGCACCCATTTCCAGACTATTAAACCTTTCACTTTAGCTGATGTAAAGTCTCACTTGGAACAGAAGCTCCTACTTGATCAGAATTGGTTTTCAAAATATGAGCAGGCAAGGGATAGAAAAACTCTGGTGTTGTTCTCAGTATCATTAACAACCAGTAATTTTGAAATGGAAATATAGTTCACATTGCTCCAGAAAGCCTGTAATATGTGTTAATTCTGGCAACAGGTGCTAAGAATTTATTTGCCTTCTTGAAGAGACGTTTCACTTTGAAAAGAATTATTGCAGCAGAAACATTCTGTAGAAAAGAGCTCTTAATCATGGGCACAGGCTGCTCAGTCAAAAACATTTCTTTTCCACTGGAGAGCAGTGGGATGGACCTGTTTGCTGTCATCTTGTATTTTTTTCCTGTTTTTCTGAGGACTGAAAAATCCCCAGAAGTGGTGCAGATACTTGGATTGCCACGTTATGTGGATTTCAAGAGGCTTAAGTGGATTTGTGGTGATGCTCATCAGACCAGAGCCTGTCTCAGGGTTTCCAATGCTTAATTGGGACTCTGTGTCACGGTAGAAGAAACACATAAATATAAAAATAACGCTTTTGAGAAGATCTTCTGTTCAGGAGTGTTTCATCTCTTCCCAACAGGAAACTGCACTGTACTCGGAATTACATCCACATGCATCTCTTCATGTCCTTCATCATGAGAGCCATCGCTGTCTTCATAAAGGATGTCATCCTGTTTGAGAGTGGGGAGTCTGAGCACTGCTTTGTGAGTTCAGTAAGTAGCCTTTGAAATTTCCACCTGCTTTTGCTGCCCCTCCTAAGCAGTGCACCCAAAATTACCTTGCCAATGCACGTGAAGAGGTGCTTTGGGAAGATTTCGAATTGTTTTCTTGTTTGAAAAGAAAAAAAAAAAAAAATCCGTGATTGCTGCCATTTGGTTTATATGGAGAAGGAATAAATTGATTATCAGAGTCCAGAATGTATATATTTATATTTTATATCTGGTCCTTTCTGAAGCTGGACTTGATGGTGTTAGAGGTCTTTTTGAACCTTAAGGATTTTATCAGATCAAACCCACACATGAGGTTGTTCCAGATTTTGGGGTTCCTGTCAGTTCTATATCCATCTCCCAGCCACATGCTGATTTCTTGGATATCCTGGTCAAGTAGGGATTTAATAAAACCTTTTCCTTCAGTGAGGATGGGAGTCAGATCCAAATTTACATAACTAATTTTAGGTATTTATGGGGTGAATCCCTACACTTGAGCCATGTGTGCAAAGTGCATCCATAATCAGTGGGGTCTAATTCATCTGTTCCCTGGAGTGTAGAGGGCTAAAAAATTGGATTTGGGTTACAGCTCTCACACAAAGAGAAGGAACCTGCATGTGGGTGACTCTCTGAGCTCCAGTGACCAGATCCCTGCAGGACTTCAGGCAGGGAATCTTTGTGCAGACATCATCATCTATTTTTCATCTGAATCAGTGTCCCACGCTCACTGTCTGCAATTGTGAGATTTCCCTGCTGGGATGATCAATAAGGGGAATAAAGGAGCTGGGTTATTTTTTTCTGCCTTTCAAGCTCGGTGTTATCAGCTGCAGCAAACATTAAGGAGGGAGAAGGGCTGTTTATCTAAAGGCCACGTTGACGTAAGAGGACACCAGTCATGAATAAATTTAGGCAGGAAATTGAAATCACCAAAACGGAGAGATGTGATCAGAAGTTATCCAGGGAAAGAAAAAAA
>VZTZ01035726.1:104051-135605 GCA_013400955.1 Drymodes brunneopygia | reverse complement strand
AAAAACAGAAACCCAGCATAGTAAATTCATAACATTAGATGAGCTGCTTGCTGATAATAGCAGGGGACTGGGCACAGCACTCCAGCAGATCCCTCTGGGCCTGTTTTTTGTGTCATACAGCACCAGAAAAATAGATTTTCTTTTCTTTTTCATCCCCCCAATTTCTTCCCTGCTTGCTGGCTTTCCTGTATCCTTACTCTGAGTCCCTGCTGTTCTAATGACCTTTCTGCTTGAGCATCTCTCCCTTGAAACCCAGAGCGGGCTCCTCTCAGCTTTTCTCAAGAACTGTGTGCAGCATGATTCCTTCCCTTTGGAATGTCCCTGTGTGCTTCCTCCTCTCTGTGATCCACTAGGATTTGTGTTCTTGGAATGGGATTTTCTTGGGAAGGTCCATGAATGGGTAGAAAGTCACAGAAACTGGAATAAATTGCCACAGATAATTGTCAATGCCAGTTGTCAGAGGAGCCAAGACAGACCAGGCCATGGAGTCTGAACCAACCTCTCATCCCTGTGGGAGTTCTCTCTGGATTTGGCTGGGTCAGGACTGAGATGCTGTTGCAGATTGCTGAGTGAGAAGTGTTTGCTTCTCATCCACCCAGAAACATTTCTGGCTGTAAATACAGGAATTTTCCTGTAGAAACCACAGCTCCTGGAAGTCAGGTAGTCTCATGGCTACAACATTTTTATGTTTGTCCCTATCAGAAGATTTTTTGAGTTAATTACCAGCTCAGAGTGAGTGGCTGGATGATACATAATGGTTATAAAATTATGTGGGACAAATCTGTCTCCACCACATTAGGCTGAACATACCCCTTGCAAAATCTCCACCAGTCTTAAGCCAGCATTTTGGACAACCTTTTATGTCACAGTCTGAAAATACTGACATGAAATGCCTCTCCTAACATTCACCTGTTGGGAGAAATTGTTAAAAAATCCATTGTGTTGCTGTGGGCCTGGGTTAGGTTGGCTTAAGTTTGTGCTTTGAACTTGCAGGATTAAGCTTGACTTGGCAGGCCTGGTTCTAATTGAAACACTCAGGATTTTATAGAGCATTCACTGAAGGTTTTGTGTGTAATGGCTGCACGTGGCCTTGAGCTCATTCAGTCTGAGGAGAGATTTGTACAAACAATTTGCTGGATGCTCTCCCTGCCACGCTGGTTTAGAGCAGGGCAATCCCAAAGCAATAAAAATGTTTCATTAGAAGAGAAAGAACCACACTCGGTTCCTTTAGGGAATGAAAGGATAAAGACACCTTCCCCCTTCCAGAACAGATTTAGGGCTATAAAATCCAAATGAACAGAAACCTCTCCCAGCATTTCTGATGAAGGCACCAAACTCCTCAATTTAATATTACCTGTTCCACTAAGAAGACTTAAAATTATCTTTTGTGCTCCAGCCACAAAAATACATTAAGCTGTCCACCAACAAATGTGTCAATGCTTCAGTCAAGTAGGAGCTCCAACACCTGAAGATGTATATGTAATAAAAAACATTTATTTTAAATTAATTAATTAATTAAATTAATTTTAATAGGCTTTACTGCATTTTTATTTCATTTTACCAAGTTTGGGACACTTGAGGTATGGTGTTATGTTTGCACCTTTTTAAACTCAAAGAGTTTCGGATTGCCATTGAGTTCAACACGAACAAACACCCAGAAAAATTAATTTATTGAGCATTTCTGTGGGCCACAGTGCCTGAGGATGTGGCTGTAAGCATTTCAGGGCCAGTGAAGCCAAAATATCTGTGATGAGCATCACTGAGGCGTGGTGTGAGCCAGCACTGGGTGATGTTTGCAGAGTGATGTGTGGCATCCGTAGCCTCCTTGAGTTTTTGATAAACTTTTTGAATTTCTCCTACTTCTTGGATAAACTCATTCCTGGGGGAAAGAAAAGTCTTGCAGCTTGGGTGAAAAAAATCAGCCTGATTTCATCGGGCAGAAACCCTGAGCTGACAAGCAGGGCTTGTTTTTATGAGCAAATGTAGCAGCTTTAAATCATCTTTAAACCCAGCACAAGGAAACTCAGCACTGGTGGCTTTGCAAATGTCCCTCACTCCTTTTCCTCTTCCCAGGTGTCCAAACCTGTTAGATTTGTTTCTAGGCACAAAGTGGCTCACTTGGCTCATGGAGAATCCTTAGGCTGACTTCTTCCAAAGGTGGATTTTTGGTGGGATTTTCCATCAAGAAACAAAACATTGCAGGAACCTTGAATTTTCTAGAGGGGTGCAAACAGCAGAGGGGAGTGATGGCCACACACAGACAAAAGGCACCATGAGCAGACCAAATCCACTTTCTCCCTCTGTCTCATAAAGTATTTATGCAGCTTTTTAATTGCAATTATATTTAACTGAATCATCCTATTGGCTTAAATGGATTAAAAACAGGCCCCTGCTCGAGTGTGTTTGTTAGTCAGGGATTTAAGCACTTGGGTGTGGAGATGATCAGGCTCAGGGAGCTCTGTGGAACCACCCACTCAGAATTCTTCAATAGTTTTTGGTTTTGAGTCACTCAGGTTATGTTCTGTCTCACTAATTGGTCATTTCTGATAGAAAACTCTCTGCATGTGGCTTTGTTACATCCACAAATTGTTCACAGTGTGTGAAAAATGGCAACATTTCCCAGCCTGGATCTGCCTTCATTTTTTCTGGTTTGGTTTTTTTTATTTTTTTTTCACTCAAGAGGCCTCCTCAGAAGTTCTCATTTTTTCACACTGATTTCCTTAGGTTTGGTGCCCCTCCCTCTTGTCATTCCCACAATTTATCTTCCCCTTTCCTCCTCTCCCTGGGGAACACCCTGTGAAACACAACAGTCAAAACAGCAAATGTGGTAGAAGGATTGAACTGAACACTTCAATTGTCGTTTCATTTAAAATCTTTTTGTGATTTTATGGATAGGTTTTGATGTAGTTTCATTACTGTCATATCTGGATGGCACAATAATGATGAACCACTTACATTTCCAGCCTTGCTGAAGACACAGCCAACAGTTTGCTGTAAACAAAGATCAGGTTCTACAGGTTAAATTCAGGCTGACTTTTTTTTTTCCTGAGCTCTGCAAATTTGCCCTTGCTGAAGATTCAGCTAAGGCAGATCACATCATTTATTTTTTTCCCTATTGTGTTATTCCAGTAAGACAAAAGAATTCCAACAAAAAAAATTATTCTTTGCAAAGGAGGGTGGGAGTTCAGCAGTTGAGAGCTGACACAAATATCTCATATTTTCAGAGTGGGAAATTGGGGTTTTTTCACATTAATTCCCCCAGAGCAAACCGATAACAGCTACAGGGCCCTAAATAAATTTTATTTATGGAAGTTGAAGACAGATACATTTTGATTTCCAGCAGTGAGGCTGCTCAGATCCATGTGGGAGCACCAGGACACTCAGGCTGATGGAGAAATGAAAGAGTAGAAGCCTTTTCATGCACTTGTGTTAAAGCAAAACAAATATTAGAGAGTCAGTTGTTTCCTTGGGTGATATCTGATGATCACTGCTACAATCTCAGGTTTACAGTAAAACAGAGGAGATGGGAAAAAAAGAGCAAAAAAAAAACAAAAAACCCCAAACAAGCCCTAGAGAAAACTCCTGTAAATCATTCAAAACAACAGGAAGAGAGCAAAGGGAAGGAATGGAGGCATCCTGGAAATAACCCAGCAGTGAAAGCAGAAAGTCAGACTTCGGCAGAGCTCTGGAAAAGGAATTTTCTTCACTTAAGTAACTCTATAATCCTGAACACAGCAGTGCCACCATTGTGGACTGGCACCTTAATGCACAGAAATGTCCAAAAGAGAGGGAAAATGGGAAAAGTGTGAGGAAGGGCTTTAGTAAAACCCTTGATCACCTTGTCTTTAGTTGCTGCCTTGTGGTTGACTTGGCTTGTCACTGAAGATGTGCTCATGAGTGCCATTATCCTGTGACTGATGGGCACAAAACAGGCCCAGTTAACCCATTTACCAAGATAATTCTATTTTTACATCTAAATTCAACTCTGAGTCATCTGACAAACAGGTTAGACCAGCCAGAGCTAATCAGCATCTCAGAAATACTCACAAGACAGCTCCCAAAACAAAAAAAAAAAATCAAACAAGAATTCCTAAGAGACTAAACAGAAAGGCAGAGTCCTTCACGACTGACAGTTACATAACCCCTGTTAAAATCAGAGAAGAGAAATTCTTAAATAGCCTTGAGGATTCACAGTCATGGGGCTTGAAGTTGCTTTTGGTGTGAGGGAAAGCAGAGGTGAGAATTTCCTCCTGAATCCAACAGGTCAGGGTTGGATTTGAGGAAGTGGGCAAGGAATGAAGTGCAGTTGTGAGCACCACGTTTTCCATTGGTGCAAATTGGTGCAGCTCCATTTATTTTAATACAGGATTTAATGGTGCAACTTCCATTTATTTCAATACAAAATTCACTGGTGCAACTCCATTTATTTTAAAACAGGATTTAATGGTGCAGCTCCATTTATTTCAATACAAAATTCACTGGTGCAACTCCATTTATTGTAACCAGAGCAGGATCTGCCCCTGCCATGCTTTGCATGTGAAATAGAGGCTGTCTCGTGTAACTTCCTTGTAAATCCTCACCTCATCCCTGGAAGTGTCCCAGGCCAGGTTGGACAGGGCTTGGAGCAACCTGGGATAGTGGGAGGTGTCCCTGCCCATGGCAGGGGTGGAACTGGTTGGTCTTTAAGGTCCCTTCCAACCCAAACCCTTCTGGGATTCTGTTTCTCTAAATGCCTTGCCATTCTCAGCTGAGGAGGTGAAAGCACAGAGAAAAGCTGAGTTTATCTCTTGGGCCTTTGGATTTCATATGGATTGAGCTGTTCCTGCAGAAATAATTCTCAAACCAGGCAAATAATCTTTCACCCAGGTCCATTCGTGGCCCAACTTTGTTGTAGGTGGAAGAGGCACAGGGAAGAAACAGAGATTGGTCCAAAAGTTTCTTCCTGGTGTTTCCATTGCTGCACAGAATTGATGGGAGCAGGAAAACCTTACCTGGCTGAGGCAGGGGGGGTGGGCCTGGGTCAGGCTGTACAGCTGGGAATGGCATTTCTGCTTTGTTTGGTCACAAATCCATGAGCCCAGCCACAAATCCAGGTTATAACAGCTTCCCAAATGGCCCAGTGAGAGCTGGCATGGAGCAAGTGTTCCACGGTGTGCTCTTGGGGCAGTGATGGATGCATGAACACGCAATGGATTGTGACCTGGAGGGAAGCAGGTTAAGATAAAAGGAATTAATTTGCCACTGCCAAGGCTTTAGAGTGCACTTGCATAACATTTCTGGGGCAGAGTAGGAGGTTAAGAGGGAAAATATGAGTTTGGGGCCTCTTCTCCCTGTGCCTGAGGCAGACAGCGCCCATGAATCCACTTAAATTGATCTGTCTGTACTCTTCATAATATATTTTTGTGCTTAGAGTTGAAACCTCTGAAGGCTTCATCATGAAGACATAAGATTATTATTCCCATGAAGGTCTTTTATTTTTCAGAAGTCCTGATAGACCATAAATTGCTTTAACAGAGACTTTCAAACTGAAGCCTACCTGCTTCCATGGTGAGCCACTTTCTTCTGCCAAGGTGGCATTTTAAGAACTTCTTGAATTACATTTCACCATTCATAGATATTGTTAAGACCTTAATATTCTAAATTTCTGTGCATCTTCCAGGGAAATCTGCAGAGCCACCACTAGTGCAGCAATTTATTGTTTGAAATTCCCAGTTTGTCACATCCTGTGATGGGGAGGGAGGGAAGGAGTCAAAGGCACCCAATTGATTTAGGAGGAGTTTTCTTGTTTGAGTATTTCAAGACAATTCACTTTCATGATTGCACATAAACTTTGTGGGGTTTTTTTACTGCCCTCCTGTTTGAATCTGGTCTACAACTGCAATTAAACTGAGGGAAGAAATGAAAGTGATGGCTTTTTTCCAGGCAGTCTGGCTTATTTGTTTTCAATTTCCGTTTTTTGTTGTTGTTACAGAAAAGGTTGGATATGCTAAGCCTAAGTTAGCATAAGTTAATTTCTTTTTCTTTTTCTTTTTCTTTTTCTTTTTCTTTTTCTTTTTCTTTTTCTTTTTCTTTTTCTTTTTCTTTTTCTTTTTCTTTTTTTGCTTTTTCTTTTTCTTTTTCTCTTTTCCTTTTTTTGTCTTTCTCTCTCTTTTTCTCTTTTTCTCTTTTTCTCTCTTTCTCTTTCTCTTTCTCTTTCTCTTTCTCTTTCTCTTTCTCTTTCTCTTTCTTTGTCTCTCTTTCTCTCTGGGACGTGGTTCAGTGGTGGCCTTGACAGTGCTGGATTTACGGTTGGGCTCAACGATAATAAAAATCTTTTCCAAACCAAATGATTCTATGATTCTGTGAAATTAAAGTTAAGTTAAAAGCGGAGAGAAATCCCCCATGAAAACTGAAAACATGTGTTTGGAAACCGAGTCCATCCTGAAATCTCCTTGTCTCATGCACAGAAATTAATGGGCTGTGTTTAGCCACAGACAGAGCAGTGAAATTATAAAATTATTGGGAATTTGACACTCCTATGAATTCCAGTGCCATGATAGTGAAATGGGGAATTACTCATGTTGCATAACCTTACAAGCAGAGTAATTATTTGGTTATTGGATCATCATTACATATTTCATTATACTTTGTTTAAAGTGGATGTCTCAACAGAAGGGGTGGGTGGGAACAGCTCAAAATTGATGGATTCCTGATTTGAATTATGACTGTGAGTGCATAAAGTGGAGCTATATTTATGGAGATGTAGGGTTGGGGCAGTCCCTGTGCTGGAAATCCTTAATTTCAGCATCTCCAAAGCAGGCAATGCCTGCCCAGTGCTACCCCATCTTCCAGATCATGACTTGGGTCTATGAAAAGTTTATAAATAAGGTCAAGAAAGGCTCTTTGCCCAGGCTGGGGAGAAGATGAGCTCTTGCTGTGGGTAAAAGCAGCACAAGTCAGTCAGCAGCCCTTCCCACAGGTCGTGTCTTCTGGGCACCATAAAACAGAAGTGCTGGATAAATCTGTCACGGGGAAAATGAGTTTTTATCAGTCTTCTGTGGAAGAGACCTCTAGGAATGTCAGTGTAAATCTCTTCCTGCCCAGGTAACAGCACCAGAGTACCTTCAAAGAGGATTTTGAGGTCTCAAGGTTTCATGATTGATGGAATGAGGCAAATGTGAGCCCACATTTTTGCTGGAGGCACTGTCCCAACTCCATAAATAATGCCAGGAGCTGCATCACTGCCCAGGATTGCATGGGATGGCTTAAATGGATCTTTAAGCTGACTTAAATATGTCTGGGTGCCCTGCCCCAAACCTCCCACACCACTGGAAGCTGCAGAGTTTGTGGGCACGAGGGAGGAACACGGGGTCTGCACAGGGGTTGGTTCCGTGCACAGGACAGGTCATACAGGGGTATGACCTTTAAAAGGTCCCTTCCAACTGCAAATTATCCCATGATTTTATACAGGAGGAGGGACAGGCCAGGTGTTGTGATGGGGATTGTTGTGATTGGGGCAGTGAGACTCCAGTATTCCCAGTCCAGCTAGGAGGGGTGGGATTTTCCAAACCAAAGGGCCCCTTGACACTTCTTAATCTAAATCTTTCCTCTTCCTGAACCCAAGTCCAAAATCTGTAACACACCATAACCCTGCTAAAGAAGGCAAGGGAGGCTCGTGTTGGCATTTCTGTGGAGCTGATTGCCTTTTTTTATAGAGTTTTATTGCACTCACAGGAGGCTGATCGTGGATGTGTGTTGGGTGTGTGTGTACCTCAAAAACTCAGACCAATTCCTGTCCAGCTAAGCTCCTCATGTGGAGCCTGAGAAACTCATCAGCTGGTCCACACTGACAACCTTTAGGAGTTATGAAAGAGCAGAATTATTGCCACTGAGGAGAATAATTAATGTATATTTCATGCAGATTCAGCTCTGAGCTAATTACTGCTGCAGCATCCAAACTGCATTTTTATAGGTGGGTCATAAAATTGAGGTAGTGACCAGCTGACCCAGCTAAAAACATGAAGAGAAAGATGTTTTTCTCAGGGCTAACATTATCTAAAAGTGAAAAAATCCTGCTGGGCACAAGGGAAAAGCCTGGCAGGGGGGGTTGGCAGTCTGCTTGTTCCCACCCTTCACAGAATCACAGAATATTCTGAGTTGGAAGGGACCCTCAAGGATCATCAAAATCCCTTCTCTTTTCCTCTAGGAAGACCTTGAGCATGTCCAAGGCAGTCCCCATCCTCAAGCAAACTTCTCCAATAATCAAGATTAAATTTTCTTCTTGACCCTGAGGAATATGAAGAGAAGCACAAGTGTGTTGGGGTCACAGAGTTTGCCAAGAGGGGCCAGGAGTTCAGTGCCTCGTTGGCTGGAGGCAGAGTCCTTTTCCCAGTGCTCAGCCATTGGAATTACACGTGGAAAGGGAGGAAATTTTTCAAGGGAAGAGCAAATGGCACAAGCCTGATGCAGCTCCAAAGAGGGAGAGAAGAGAGGAGCCACTTGGGCAGATGTGCCAGGGAAAATCCATCTCATGCCACATCTCCTGTGGACGTGAGCAGAGCAAGATCCCTGAGGAAAGACAGGGAAATGAGCTGTAAATGAGCTTGTGGAAGGAGAGGGAGTAGTAAAAGCAGTGATGTAATTCAGCTTTTCCTGTTGGAAATGTCTGTCCTAAAAATAGCCCCTGTTAGTCTTTCAGCAGTGTCACGTCGTGAGGTTTGCTCTTTACGAGGAAAAATAAATTCTAGAGATGTAATGGCTCATCCCTGCCCTGTGCCTGTCATCTAAAGGGTAAGATACCTTACAGAAAAGAGGATTTTATTCCCCAGCATTAAAGCAGCCTCTCTGAGGCTGAATTTAATCAATCAGGAAGGTGGAGACCCATTAGCAAGTGCTGTGTGGAATAGGGTCTCCTAAAAGTCAGGAAGGGCTGTTTTCCAAATGTGCCACATTTCCAAAGGTGCTCAGCAATCAAACTGCACCTCTCAAAGAAATATCTGCTTTAAACTTACCCTCTTTAGGCAATAATAGCAAGTCCAGGCAGTGGAAAAAATGTCATTATTTCATTTTAAGGACAGGACAGTGCATCCAACTCTGTTCCAGTGCAGAACTTCCCCATGCCATGGGGGATCCCTGGCTGCAAGAGGTTACTGCCATGTGCTCAAAATGGTGCACAAAAATATCTTTTCTCCAGGTAAAACCAAAAATTCCAGGCAAATATCCCTCAGCGAGGAGCAAAGAGTTGATCTGCTGCAGGTCCCTCAGAGAAGAAATTGCCAAAACCCAGCCCAGGTGCATGGAATAATAAAAACACAGAATAATTAAGGTTGGAAAGATCTCAGAGATGGTTGGATCCAAGTGCTGACCATGACCCACCTCAGCTTTGTGACAGGCCAACATCACCTTAAGATGATGTTGCACAAAACACTTGTGCTTCTCTTCATATTCCTCAGAGTCAAGAAGAAAATTTAATCTAGATTATTGGAGAAGTTTGCTTGAGGATGGGGACTGCATGAAATATACATTAATTATTCTCCTCAGTGGCAATAATTCTGCTCTTTCATAACTCCTAAAGGTTGTCAGTGTGGACCAGCTGATGAGTTTCTCAGGCTCCACATGAGGAGCTTAGCTGGACAGGAATTGGTCTGAGTTTTTGAGGAATTAGGGCCAGATACTGCCAGAAAATTGATATTTACCAGTACTGGGAGAAGAAGGGATGGATTTGGATGTGGGGTTTCTGCTGCCACAGCCTGAGTTCAGCACAGCTTCCTCTCTGTACAGCAATAGCTCCGCAAAGTCAGGCTGGAAATCCCTTCCTGGGAGTCTGTGCTGGGCAGAAACCACGTGCACAGTTTGGGAGCAGTGCAAAGCCTTGGAAAGCCTTGCTGTGCTCCAGCCTCTGCCACGAGTCCAGTGCAGCCATCCAGAAGTGATCCCCTGGAGTACAATCCCCAAAGGAAATCCTTGTTTTACAGGCAGCTGGTTGAGCTGTATCAAATCAGCCCCTTTAAACCTCCTGTTTCACTTGGGAGCTGCTGAATTTGGGCCAAATTCTGGCAGAGTGGAACCAAAAAGGAATTCAGTAGCCCCTGTAGGGCTGAGGACACACACAGGGAATTTTCTGAGTGGGAAGGGAGTTCACTGCCTGCTCTGCCTCCAGCTTCCCCCATCACCACCCCTCAGCCAGTCTGTGTTTGTGCTGTCCCTCACAGGAGGAGCTGCTGTGCACAGAAATTATCAGGAGCCCATCAGGGTCCCCAGTGTCACACACTGATGGCTTTAGGGGAGGGCTGAGAGTGGGGACAATCCCTCCCAAACATGTGGCATTCAAAAAACACTTTCCATACTTCTCCTTTCAACCAGCGTTTCACAGCAACTGCTTTCAGCAGGAGGGGGATAAGGGAGGGAAATGGGGTCTTGTCACTGCTGCAAATGATTGCTCTAAATTTAACATTCCACATGTGCAGAGCACCAGGGAAGTGCCACTAAGCAGGGAGTGAGAGCCAGAAAGTGCAGGAGATCACCCAGGCAGACTCAGTGAAAGCAGCAGGGCAATTGCTGAGTCAACATCTCAAGGATTTGAAATGATGCAGTGGGTGCAAAGTGTCAGAAATTTCCCTCAAGTGTTAGAAATTTCCATTTGTATTTATTTGTTTGCTGAGGGAACCGTTCCCATTGCCTGTGCAGCAGAGAAATCTCCACACAGCAAGTTACTGTGATTAATTATTCATTTCCTTGAAGGTAAACAATCCACCTTTCCCTTTTCAAATCTTTCCCCTTCCAGTGCAATAAAAGCTGTGCATGCTTTTGTGTGCTTACTCTGTTTCTCCTGCCTATCCTTTATTTTAAAAATACACATCCCAGTCCTTTTTTTCTAAAGAGAAACAACTTTTGGTAGACTTTCACCACAGAATTAATTCCATGAAGGAGTTCAGGTGCTGCACAAAGCAATCCCAAAAACACAGCCATGGCTCAGTGGTAATTTGGTGTCATTCCTGTGGGAATGTGCTGCAGTTCCCTGCCCCTGTTTGGGCGCCACTTGTAGGAGAGGGCCCTGCAATAATTCACCACTGCTCCTTTCTTCTCTTCCAGGTGGGCTGCAAGGCCATGATGGTTTTCTTCCAGTACTGTGTCATGGCCAACTTCTTCTGGCTGCTGGTGGAGGGCTTGTACCTTCACACCCTGCTGGTCATCTCCTTCTTCTCGGAGAGGAAATACTTCTGGTGGTACATCCTGATCGGCTGGGGTAGGCATCTCCTAAAAATGGGAGCCAGGAGGGGATCCTCAGTGGCATTTTTAGCAAGAATTAGCACAGATACCTCAGGATTCAGCTGGGGCAGAGATGTTGTAGACAGAGCCCAGCCCCTCTAAGTGCTGAGAAGGATTTGGGGCTTGCTGGTGGATGAGAGGTTGGACATGAGGCCAAAATGTGCCCAAAAACCCAACTGTATCCTGGGCTGCACCAAAAGAAATGTGACCAGCAGGTCGAGGGAGGTGATTCTGTCCCTCTGCTCTCCTCATCTGAANAATAAAATAAAATTAAAATAATATAATGAAAATAAAATTAACTAAAAATTAAATAAAAGAAAGTAAAATGAAATAAATAGAGCAGAACAAAATAAAATAAGAAAAATGACAAGGAAGAGAGAATTAAGCTCTTCACAAAGTAACTCACAACTGAATTGCTGACTTATGCAAATTGATCCTTCCAGATCAACTTCTTTTATTTCTCCNTGGGCTGCACCAAAAGAAATGTGGCCAGCAGGTCGAGGGAGGTGATTCTGTCCCTCTGCTCTGCTCATCTGAGACTCCACCTGCACAGGTGCATCCAGCTCTGCAGTCCTCAAAATAAGAAGGATGTGGAGGTGATGGAGCAAGTCCAGAGCAGATCAAGGGGATGTTCCAAGGGCTGGAGTCCCTCTGCTCTGGAGCCAGGCTGGGAGAGCTGGGAATGTTCCCCTGGAGATGAGAAGGATCCAGGGAGAGCTCAGAGCCCCTTGCAGGGCCTAAAGGGGCTCCAGGAGAGCTGGGGAGGGACTGGGGACAAGGGATGGAGGGAGAGGACACAGGGAATGGCTTCAAATTGGAAGAAAATGGCTTTAGGTTGGATATTGGGAAAGAATTCTTTGATCCCAACTGGGATCCCAAAGTTGGTATCATGCATTGGCCTTAAATTGTAAGGATGGATCCCAGCAAGGCAGAACTCCTGGGCTGAACCAGACATTGAATTCAGGCCAGGCCAGGTGCCCTGAGATCTCATCACCTGTGTGCTGATGCTCACAACCTTCTGCCCACTGCAGCGGTGATTTCTCCAGCCTTAAAGCAAATCCAGTCTCGTAAACATCAAATAAAATAAAATTAAAATAATATAATGAAAATAAAATTAACTAAAAATTAAATAAAAGAAAGTAAAATGAAATAAATAGAGCAGAACAAAATAAAATAAGAAAAATGACAAGGAAGAGAGAATTAAGCTCTTCACAAAGTAACTCACAACTGAATTGCTGACTTATGCAAATTGATCCTTCCAGATCAACTTCTTTTATTTCTCCAAAAAGGAAACAGAGATCTTTTTCCCCTTCATGCCATTTAGTTGAAGATTTATATTTAAGTAAGCAAATAACTTTCTACTGCCTGCTCCTGATAGCTGAAACTGAGAAATAATTAAAGCAGGGAAGAAACTTGAGAAGAAAAGATAAAATAAAATTGTGCCATGTCCAGGGATGCACCTGGACTCAGGATTTGACCACTTACCCATGGAGTAATTTTGATTGAAAGTGGCAGGAGCTACACTGGGGTTCACACCACAAAGGAGAGATGATTCTCTGTGCTCTGGGCAGAAGGAGGAGTGATGGGAGCAGGTCTTGTTTCAATTAATCAGGTCAGACCTTCATTAAACTCACCTCGTGCTCTAGATATTCTTTATTTTAGCACTGCAGAGCTGGCAGCTTTTAAAAGAAAAATGCATGAAGGAAATGAATTAAATCAAAGGAAATTCCTTGCACTCCTAAAGTGTCCTGAGGTTGCTTGGGTGCAGAAGGGCAATTCCAGAACAAGGCAGGTGCTTGAGGGAATTTTTGACCTTTCAGTCATCCACGATCTGCAAGAGCATCAGGGATGGGTCTGGAGTGGATTATGCATGAATTAATAATTTGGATGCACTAATTACTGTTCTTACTGGTTTTGATGCCATTGCACTTGGAAATCAGTGGTAATAAACTACAGACAATCTGTGAGTGACACAGAGCAAAGAGCTGTGTCCTTCCCAGAGTGTTTCCAACCTAAATCCAGTGGAAGACAAGAGACAGAGGAAAGAGCCAGCACAAGGATGGGACAAGACCTCCCTGATCTGGCAGATCCTGGAGTGAGGAGCAGAGGCAGCTTCACCTGGCCAGTTACAGACATCTCTGTGTGAATTTGGCACTCCAGGCTCCCTTTCAGGGCAAGAGAGTCAGGGGATATTTCATATTTATTGTTCTAAATCAAACATTTGGATGGCCTGTGTGTGAGAAGCACATAATTCTGCCTCTTGGTGCTAAAGAGAGCCTGTGGTGACCTCCTTGGGTGCAGGTGTCCACACTGTGGGTGTCTGAATTTCACCACTGGAAGCTTTTTCTTGGCACTGCAGCAGGAATATCAACGTGCTGGGAGCAGCTCTAGAGAGCTGATCTTGCGTGGCCACAGGGAGGGAAGGGCAGCATGAGGGTTGAAAATGTGAAATATTTTTATTTTCCCACTCCTGAGGGAAGGCATCCCCTCAGTCACTCAGGAGAGATGGAAAACAAGGGAGAACAGCCCTGAGAAATCAGGCAGCTTTTAAATAACCTGGTAATGAAATCTGGTAACCATTTAATCCTGATTTCTGATATCAGTGACACCATCTCTTCTCTCCTCAGGTGCCCCCTTGGTGTTCATCACTGCCTGGACCATTGTCAGGATTTACTTCTTCGATGTTGGGTAAGGCTGTGAAATTATCTTTCCTTTGTAATTCTGCTTTCCTTTATGGCCAAGGGAAGCCCAGCAGCAGTGGAACCTCTCCCCTGCCACCAGGAACCAGAAAATGCTCCCTGAAATGGCATTTTAGGCCAATCCCTCACCCTCTTTGCTTCCCACTTCATCAATCAGGATATTTGCAGGGAATTTGTGAGCAGACCTTGATGGCTACATTTAGTTTGCACCCTGCAGAATTGACACTAAACATGCTCATGCAGCAGGGAATTCATAAACAATTCTTTCCCACAGGAAAAGGCTAAAAATTCTGGGTTTGGTTGGGTTTTTTTGTTTTTTTTCTCAAGCAGATTTTAGGATTTCTTCTTCATCCTTTTTAACCTAGCAGCAGCCTTTGATACTTGGTATAAGAAGCAGATAGAATGCAGCTGAGAAAACGAGGCAGATACCAGAGTTATCCAAGGATATGTGCAAGCAAAGAGGATTTGATCCTGAAATCCTCATTCTGGCTTTTATTCGAGCACTCAGACTGCAGTAATTGGAAAGGGTTTGATAGGAAAACACCCCAGAGAGATGCAGAACCTGAGATTCTGTCCTCAGTGTGCATCCCCTCACTCCTTGCATTTGCATCCTGGAGTTAACTCTGTTTTTCTCCCGTGCTTTCATCTCCTCCAAATGTGTCCTGATTTGCCCCTTTTTTCCATAAGAGAAGCAGCTCAGATTTCTCACTGCATTTTTGATTTATGGCCACGCCTGCACGTTTCCTGAGGGCTGCTCACTTCCTGTATGGTTTCACTCTATCTGCATAAAACTGACCTTATTTACTCTGTTAATAAATAGCCTCTACAGTGAGACAGGAGGATTTAACCATTCTGGATTATATATTCCCACTCAGCTCCAAGAACTCTTCATAAAAACACAGACTTCTTTGCATTTTCTGGTGGCTTTAAAGCCCTCCATTTTTGTGCTGAATTTACAGAATATATCAATACCTAACCTCTATTTTTTTTTCCTTACCTGCAGAGAAAACTTACAGGAAATTAATCCGGATTAAATAACCCCCAATTATGTTAAGATTGGTTAAACAACACCAAGCCTCTATTTTAAACATTCTGACTCCAAATGAAAGCGACCTTGATTCAGACTGCCTCAATTTATTTAAAAAATGAAGTGCACTAGACATAATGAGGGCCACTTTAATTCTAAGTGAAAGGGCAGCATGCACCTAACTGGGAGCATCTGTGTGTGAGCAATTGGCTCCATGTCCCTTTAGAGTCAGTGCAGATTTACTCAGTGTAGTCCACAGAGTGCAATTTTTATCATCCTGAAGTTGCTGCTTAAAATAGGCCTCAAAAGCTGTGCCCTAAAAGTGCCTCTCTTCATCTCCCACTGCCTGCACTGCCAACATTTGGAATGAGAGGAGCTGATTCCCAGTGAAATCATCTACAGTGGGCTCCACTAATCTATTCTCACATGAAAGCAGCCCAATTTCCATGAATGCTTTCCTAAAAATGCACCTTCCACCACCTGGCAGTGCTGATAAATGTGTCCCAAGCAATATCAGTCATTTCCACCTCAGCCCTTTCCTCTCAGCTCCTCCTTGGCTTTAAAATGCCAGTCCCAGGTGAGTGGTGCTGTGTGCAGTTCTGGCTTCAGGAGGAAATAAATCCCACCCCAGACCCTGTGGACTTTCCTCACTCAATCCATAGCTCAGGTGAAGCTTGCTGGGTTTAGTGGGACCAATTCTACCACTGGTTGTTGTTTTTTTTTTCAGAAGGACATGATGTTTTGGGGTTTTTTTTTTTGTGATGGTGCCAATTTTTTTCTGTTAGTGCCAATTGCTCTGTGCTTACCAAATCCCCTCTATCCAGGATGGTGGAGAGCACTGGAGCCCTGATGAATCTTTTTCTAGATTTTGATTGATTTTTATGGTTTTGGTGGAGAGCACTGGAGCCCTGATGAATCTTTTTCTAGATTTTGATTGATTTTTATGGTTTTGGTGGAGAGCACTGGAGCCCTGATGAATCTTTTTCTAGATTTTGATTGATTTTTATGGTTTTGGTGGAGAGCACTGGAGCCCTGATGAATCTTTTTCTAGATTTTGATTGATTTTTATGGTTTTGGTGGAGAGCACTGGAGCCCTGATGAATCTTTTCCTAGATTTTGATTGATTTTCATGGTTTTGATAGAATTGCCCTGCAGTAGAGCTCAGTGTGGGAGAAATTAAGAAAATCACCATCCTCCCCCACATTTTCCCTGCCTGACATCCTCCAGCCCATTCCATGGCCAAGAGGAAAATCTTGACATTATATCTGGGATATCTGGTACCCACCAGTGCTCCCAGCCTCTGCAAAGCAAGTTTTGGACACTCCCAATCCATGCACATGAGGTTTAGTCCTCTTCACACAACCCAGCCTAGCAAAACTTAGCTTTTAGGGAAAGCTGAGAAGGTTACAGGCCTGCTTGCTTGCTGTGCTTGATGTTTTAAGTCTGGCTTTGTTTCTTTTTAGGTGCTGGGAGGAAGTAGTGGAATCCCCATTCTGGTGGATCATTAAAACTCCTATTTTGGTGTCTATTTTGGTAAAGTATCAGCACATTCTGCTGGCTGCAAAGCCTTCTTTAGTCCTGGCTGGGGAGGGGTGAAGGGGTGTTGAGGAGTGTCCTGTAAATGTCCATGGAAAATGCACTGCCAGGTAAAAATCCCACTGCACACTGAACCTTAGGAGGAGGAAATTCCTCCTCCAGACAAACACCTGTAACATTGACCATGGGAGGAGTTTGAGTGGCCAGGCCACCAAGGTGGAGCTCATCTGATGGAGCTTTGTCCATCTCCATCTCCTTGGTGGAGTGGCCATGGGAGTGTGCAGGCAGAGGAGGCTGAGGAATGTGGTTGGACAACCAGGAAAGTCTCATTTTTCCTAAGGATTGCCTGAATTCCATCAGATCACCCATGCTAGGAGCGGGTTTGTTTCTCTGAGCTGACCAGGATGACTCGTTCAGTTCCAGATGCCAACACTACAAAGATGAGTGAGATGAGTCCCACCACCAATTTCCACTTAGATAAAAAGGGAGTGGATGAATTCCCTCAGGAATTTGCCTCTTGCAGCCAGTACAGAGCTGCATTCCAGCTGTGTATTTTTGGAGTAAGTTCTAGAGGACCTTGGATAATTCCCAGAAAAATCAACAGAAGTGTTTGGTTTTAACTCTCTGGATATGATCAATCCTGATCATAGAAACCAGGACATTTCTGAGGAGCTCTGGGTGCTTCCATCCTTGTTGGACATTGCTCTGTTGGGCATGGATCCAAACCTTAAAATCAAATGAACTGGAGTTAAACTTAGCTTTGAGTTTTCTTAAATGAAGTTAAGGATGTGGGAAGGGAAGCAAAAAAATGCAACAAATCAAATCCATCTCTTTTAAAAAGAAATCTTTCCCTAGACATTCTTCTTATTCCATGTACATTATGACCTTTACAAGAAGGCTTTTTTTCTTTTTTTCTGTAGCATTTATCATGCAGGGATTCCAGACTGAAAGTTTCAATAACGACATCTTGCTCTGTTTACCTCACTGGAGAAAAATACAATACTTAGATGACACATCTCCAAATATTTATACCATCCTGGAAAGCTATAGATAGCATTTTCCCTTTCCTGAGATAAGCTCTCAGTCAAAAAATACACCCTGTTATTCTCCTCGGATCAATGGGCCTGTATTTTCTTTTGGCCAATAAATCTTTCCCTCGTTGCCAAACAGAATTTCCCCAGCAGTTCCTGATTTTCCTTCAGCAGGTATCCCATAAATCTGTCCCACAGGAAGGGCATGATGGCCACAGGCTGATGAACAGCAGGTTTCTCCAGGGGGTAATGGGAAAATCAGCATTTCCTCCAAATCCATGGGAGTACAGCTGATGTCTCAGTGTAAGGAAGAAATAAATACACAAAATCCATAAGATCTTTAGAGGTGCACGAGCTGTATCTTATGTACAAGGTGTTAAGCACACTGATTCCCTTTGATCATACCCTAGGGATAAAAAAATAATCTGAACAACCTCTCCAATATCCTGATTGCTGTATCTTCTACCATGGAATGCCAAGGTTACACCAAGCCCATCTTGATCACTCCAAGCCAACACAGTCGGTGTTTAATTGCTCCATTCTTGCCTTCCTTGCAGCAGCTTGTGTGCTATCAATGCTCATTAGTGTAATTGATCTGGATAATTCTGGTTTGAACTAATAAATTTCACTTGCCACCAAATCAGACACAGAAACCGTTTTTGTGGGGAGATAAATGCAAAGAGAAGTGATGATAAATGGCTCGGGATAGGTAAAAAGTGATTAAGCAATGCATCATAACCCAAAAATGCAATTAACATCCAATCACTCATAGGCTTTGAAACAGGAGTGTCTGTTTGAGAGATGGGCTTCAGTCTGTTTTATTCACTTATTGTTGTGATAAGTGTAGGAATTGCTGGAAGAAATCTTAAATCTGACTCAGATTGGCTGGTTTAACACAATCCCTTCCAGCTGCTGAGCCTCTAAAACTCAGAACCGTTTGCAAATTCATTGACCACGAAAGGATCAAGAAAAAGGGTTTTGTGCCAAACTAAAACTCAACTAAGTCCCCAGAAATCTGTCATTGCTTTTCTGTTGCCTGTGTTGCATGAGTAACAGGATGACTCAACGCATAGGACCTTGAAGATGCAGATTTGCATTCAATTCATGCCTCAAGACATTCCCATCCCTAGCTCTACACCTTTGCCATTAAATAAGGTTCACGTTGCTTGAATGCGTCGATGGAGCAGTGTGAGATTTTGGGGGTGAAAAGAACCACCTAAAATCTGGGTGTCAACCAGACTGCTCTGCTCTGACACCCCAGGAGGAGACCTCCTTGGAGGTTTCCTCCTAAAATTTGCCCTGAACCAGGACAGACAGTGAGGTGTCCTTGAGTTTCAGGCCTAGAGAGGAATTGTTTAAAAGAGGAGAACAGCTCTGGTCCGACACCCGCTGCCTTGGTGGGGTCTGTCCCTTGCTGCACGAGGTCTCCAGACAGGACATGGCCAATGTGGTGCCTTGGAGTGGCTACCTGGAACAGAGGATAGACAAGAATGAGAGAATAAAAGCAGGGATTTATTAAAGGTCTTTAACAGATACACCTTGGGCAGTCAGAGGCCTCCAAGGGGCTACAATCAAGATGGACAAAGGTCACGAGATTTTTATACAATTAAAAGTTTGATCCATTTACAAATCAGGGGTTAATCCTCCAATTACAGCTTCAGGTAATGAAGCCATATACCCTCAGTTTGCTCCCCACCAACTCACTTTTGTTTATACTTTTATACCTGAGACCATGTCCTGGGTTTGCCTTAATTTAATTTTTTTGCTAAGGAAGGAAATCTTTCCCAAACTGGTTGGGGGTGGGGCAGCTGAAAATGGTTTTTCTAGAGGAGACCCCCTCGGAGGTTTCCTCCTAAAATTTGCCCTGAACCAGGACAGACAGTGAGGTGTCCTTGAGTTTCAGGCCTAGAGAGGAGTTGTTTAAAACAGGAGAACAGCAGCTGACAGGCTATGGAGTTTTAGAGTTATACACCAAAGCAGTACAGGATCTGAAAAACATAAAAAGTTAAATCCCACGGCATCAAACAGGATTGATTGAGTAGAGGCCCTCTGGAGGGGATTTTGCTTCATGTTTTGGTGTGGTTTCCCTGGTGATGCCATGATGATTTTTTGCCTTTTCTTTTATATACCATTTTTATACCTTTTAAATAGCTTTTGTGTACCCTTAGTACATGCATGCTTTTATACCCACCCTATGCATGCTTTTAGCATGCATACCTATAATTCCTTAAGCCAAATAATTTAGCATAGTCCTAATATTCCATTAAGCCAAGAGACCAAGCACCCTAAGGCCTCGCAGTTGGAGACTGGAAAGCCTCACGCTATCCTGAGAAACCAAGGTCCTGTAAGCTCAGATCAGGCCCATCCAGGGGAGAATTCCTCAGGATGGGGGGGACATCACACTATTCATTCAAGCCTCTCATTGGGGAATCTTCGTTAGATATGCTAATTAGCCAGGTCTGTAAGATCATATCCACGATCTCTCGTGTGCGTGCGTTTCGGCGCATCCCGCCTCGGCGAAGCAGTGCACCGACCAAGATCCTTATTAAATACTTCAGTAAAACCCCTTCCCCCCTCTTAACCGTGTCTGGATCTTTAATTTTGACACCAAAGAAAGGCATCAGTGAAAGAAAGGCCACGCTCAGCAGCCGGCCCCATGTCACCGAGGGCTTTGCCTCCGCCGGCTCCCAAGGCTCTGTCCCCGCCCCGCCGTCGGACGTCGTGCGGAGCTGTGCTCTATGGGCTTGACATCATCATACTTGGGATGTATGACACGAAGTCCCAAGCAGGCTGATGTCAGGCCCAAGATGCCATCCTGTGTCGGTTTTCTAAGAGCTCTCTGCCTGTGGCTTGTTAGAAACGGCAGCTCGCTCCGCGGCTAAAGCGTTCCAGTGAGAGGAATTCCCCTCTAGTGATGGGCTCTTCTCCCTGGAGGAAAATGCTGATGGATTTCCTCCTCTCTCTTCCCATCTCGACAGGTGAATTTCATCCTCTTCATCTGCATCATCCGTATCTTAGTCCAGAAGCTGCATTCCCCAGATGTTGGGCACAACGAAACCAGCCAATACTCGTAAGTCCCAGATTTTTCCAACCCTTATCCTGTGGTTTTTTTGGGAAACCTGCTTGGCTGCCTGATAGTTCATTATCGTGTCTTGGTTCGTGATTGCGTCTGTCTGCAGTGATCAGAATCAATTAATTTTAATTGCTTGAAGCAAATTAGAAATGGGGAAGTGGAGCATTTGCTAAAGCAGCTGGGCAGGTTTTATGTCAGGTTGTAGCAGGTGAGAGGGATTTCTCCTGGGATAAACGATGAAGAAATGGGAGTAACAATAATGATCACCAAGCAAAATACAATTTTTCTTTAAATATCTAATATTTATTGGATTCTGAAGGCAGAGGGACCCTGATGGAAAACAAAAAGTTTCTCTCCACAGTGTACAGGCTTTTTTTCCTCCCTGAACTTCAATTTTAAAGAAGGAGAGGTCTAGAAAATTACCACATTCAGTAGGATCTATGACAAATTTTCCTTATCCTAAAAGAGATCTCTAAACAAGATTGGATTAACTCACTACATTTCTCTTTCCTGTTGAGAAGGATCACAGTCTTAGAGGTTTTGCTTGACTTAATTCTTTTATTCCAGGGATATGAGGTTGACTTTAATGGGGCTTTATATAATGAACAACATGTAAGAGAGATCAACATCTCTCTCAGTGGCCAAAGTTGGTCTCAGCTGCAGTATTTTAAGAGTGAAAGAAATGTCTATCTGCATGGATTTATTCTGGCTTCAATAAAAATAAAATAAAAGTCCAGACCAGATTATTTTTTTACCCTTCCCACTGTTCTGGCTCTGCTTTTCAGCTATCCTGGATATTTATTAAAAGTTTCCTAGGAAAGAATTAAATGAAAAAAAGTCCAGTGTCTGCACGGTCACTGCTCATAAAATCTTTGTCTTCTGAGGGAGCTGTGCTTTTGGGTACCCTGAAAAATCTCAGTTCATCTTCCTGCAGGATGGAAAACCTTAACAATCTGTTCCTTAAATCCTGCCCAGCCACAGCTCTGAGCCTTTCTCTCTAGTGATGGTGAATTATTCATTTCATCTGCCTCGAGAGATTCTCAGATTTATGAAAGGAAACGCCAGGTTTTGACCTTCATTTTCCTGGCAGCAGCCAAAGCCAATTACCTTTTTTTTCTGTCATCACAACACACCAACATCACCAGACCCTGTGCTTTCTACCACCTCCCCTTCTGGATTTCCAATTGGGAATTTCACCTTTGCACCCCAGGCTTGCAGCAGGTGCATAGATTAAATCAGCATATTGAGATATGTTCTAGTACATGTCCTGGCACTGCTGGCTCCTGTTCACCTCAGCAGAAGTGCTGCCAACATTCATCTGGGGAGTTATGCCCAGATTATCCCAGGGGTCATGCTGGGCTCTGGGTTCAGGACACGTTTTCCAGTGAGGTGGGAGCTGCCAGGAAAGCTCTTTTTGCCTCGTAAACAAACATAAAACACAGAGTTCCCCTCACTGACCTGCCCAACGTGGGGTTCTGCTGAAGGACAGCTCATCCTCACACCTACAGCTCCTCTCCTTCCTTCACCACCTGGAGGGACAGCTCAGTTCCATCAGGGAGTGAATCAGTTGCTCACTTCATAGAATCACAGAATCCCACAACGTTTTGGGTTGGAAAGGACCTTAAAGTTCATTCAGTTCCAACCCCCTGCCATGGGCAGAGTCACCTCCCACTACCCCAGGTCTCTCAGAGCTCCTTCCAACTTGATCTTTAAGGTTTAGGTTTCCAAATTTTAGGTTTTCCACCATATGAGGTGCTTTAGGACACTTCCAATACTTGCTTGGACCTTTCACAGAGGAGACAGGACTTTTGGAAGATTTGTCCCCTCGTGCAGTGGCACGCAGCCACCAGCCACTTTCCCTGGGGCAGCTGGAAATCTCTGCTGACTCCTTTCACTGCAGAAGGTACAAGACACCACGCTTTCCTATGGAAACTAACATTAATTGCCTGAAACTGAAAGCAGGATCCCACTAAGGCAAATTCTCAGCGTGATCCTAAGAGTTTTACTTTTAGACAGCAGTCTGTGGAGACTTCTGGGGTCCAGAGCCTGGGGTTTGCCTGCAGGACCTAACAGTTCTTAGCCAAAAACTGCTGCTGCTTTAAGGGTGAGGGAACTGGGGGTGTTTAGCCTGGAGAAGAGGAAAATCAGGGAGTTCCCATCCCTGGAGGTGTCCAAGGAAGGCCTGGATGTTGTCACTGCTCTGGGCAGGGTGACAAAGTGGGGATCAATCACAGACTGGACTCGATGATCTTGGAGGTCTTTCCCAACCCAAAAGACTCTGTGATTCTGTGTGGGTTCCCCCTGCCAAACCTGAGGCAAATCTGTTTTAAACCAACAGCATCCTGGGTATCTCACCTGCGTTTCTCCCCCCTTCTCATGTGTATTTCATATTGTTTATTTTCTGCAAACACAGCCTGCTGACATGCTGCCAGCATTGTGAAACTCCAAAAGGTTTGAGTCGAGCTGCAGGCTGGGAGTTCAGGTGTGCTGCTGACTCCCTCATTAATGCTGCAGGCAGGGGACTGGGCTTTCATGTCCTAGAAATCCTAAAAGCAAGTCTCCCAAAACAGCTTTCTGGAAATGACAGGGACATGTGCAAGAATGGGACAGCAATGTTTCAGACAAATAGAATCTGTCTTCTGCAACAGAAAACTGGAGCAAAATTCATATTTTTCCATTCTGTCCATGTCTGTGGATCAATATTGTCATCAAAGTTCTCTGGGTAACTTTTCCACTCTGATTTCAGTGAGCATGGCTGAAACATTGGTTCACTCTTGCTCACTGCCAAGGACAGGAGCAGGGTCCATGCAGGTTATTGGACATGTGTTTTCCCTAAATTACCTGTCACCATGTCTCTGTCAGAGAGGGGAGGTCTGGGAAGTGCTGGGAATGAGAGTAATGAGGGTTTTGAGAATCCATGGCTTCCAGAAGATTCAGACAATCTCCCAAGCAGTTCTGCCTCCTGCACAGCCAGGCTTGAGCTTCATTAGAAAAATTACACTATGACAGGCTGATGATTTTCCTGAGTGCAGTGTTTAAGTGGTGGAGTCTTCTCAAAATCACAGAGCCCTTGTCTTGATGCCAAATAAAATCTAAAACTCAATATCTGGTGAAACTCAGTGTTGGGAGCAAGAGACTGGTGTGAGGAGTTGTGCAAATTGGAGGAGGGGGCTCAAGGTTTATCATTTATCACCTTTTCATTAACACAGTCCATCCAGGAGGGAAAATATTGTAATTAAGGCTCCAGTGTTGTCTGCAGTGATAAGATAAAAATTTTGTAATCCATCGGAAGTTGCAAACATCATCTCTGTGAACGTGGTACACAAAGGGAGCATCACATCTTCTCCTCTAGGCTGATATTCCTCAGAGACTGGGGAGAGAGGGGAGATTTCTGGAAAGTCATTATTGATATTCACTGAACTGCTTGGAAAATGAGTGCATTTCTCACATGTCAGGAGCTGGGGGAATTAGGGCTTGGGAATACCAACATGGGTCCCACTGGCCAGAGCTGCTTCTGGGAGTGAGGAATGGGGAGCACTGGTGATCACCAGGGACAGAGACAATCCTGTGGCACAGCAAAACATCCAAGAGAACTCAGATTTTGAGGCGCCTGCTAGTGAGGGATGTGGGAAAGGAAATTCCTGTAAAGTTCCTCAGCTTCCTGCAGGCTCTCACTTTGCCTGGGATGAGCCACAGCCTCCAGTCACAGCCTTTAATGCTGAGCTGTCTCTGCCAGGCCCAGGGAGAGCTGGAGAGGAGCTCTGGGAGACTCAGGAATGAGCATCCTCTGCCACATCAGCCTCCCCAGTGGGCCTGTGCAGGTGGCAAAGAAATGAAGATGGTCTGAGAGGGATGAGCCTGATGAGGCTTTGGAGCTGAAGGGGTTGCAGGTGGCAAAATGAACATTTCCAACATGCCAGCCTCAGCTTCATTTCCTCCTGAGGCCTCTGAGAGAGGGGGAGATGCCACAGGAGATGAGTGACCAAGGAAGACAAAACCCCCACAAGCATCCTCAGACCCTCGATTTCATTTTCTTCCTGCCAGCTCTTTTTTAATAATGATTACATTTAATACATTATCATCTCTTCCTAATTAGACCCCTGATTACCCAGCGTGGTGCCATTAAGCACTAATACTGTTCATCCCCCTCCTTTGGAGACATTCATTGTGCAGTAGCCTGTCATTATTCCCAGCTAAACATACCATTTCTCTCCCAGAAGCTGTAATTTTCAGAAATCCCAGGCAAACAAAGACGTTGCTAGATGATGATTTAGCTTGTGGAGATGAAAAAAGAGATCTCTGGTGGGAGGGGAAGAAGAGAGGAGAGAGAAAGAAAAATACCTTTTTTTATTTTATGGTAATAAAATTGTCACATTTTATGGTGCCACCAGGTCTGAAATCACCAGCCATCTGCAGCCTGTGGGACCAGGAAAAATAATAAATTTTTGGGGTTGCACAGGGCTCAGCTGCAGGATTCCTCAGCATCTTCCCCTCTCTCCTTGTGGCTCATGTTTGTCTTTCCAACAGGAGGCTGGCCAAGTCCACCCTGCTGCTGATCCCTCTCTTTGGCATCCACTACATCATGTTTGCTTTCTTCCCTGACAATTTCAAGGCAGAAGTGAAGCTGGTCTTTGAGCTCGTGGTTGGGTCATTCCAGGTAAGCCACCAGTTCCTTTGGGCCACCAGCTGTCACCAGCTCTGTCACCAGCTCTGTCACCAGGGAGAAGTGCAACAAGCTTGACACAGCAATGAGCTGGTTTTTTCCTAGGCCTACCCCATACTGCTCTTGCACCTTTGTGGAAAATCTACTCACTCCAGCCTGGTCAGGATGGAAGATAAATTTATATTTTGCCTCCCAGAAGGAGATTCTCTTTCCTCATTTTAGGAAATGAAAAGAAAATGTTCCTCTGTGTGTTGGTCTCTCTGTGTTTTTTTAGTATTTAAGGGAGGAAATTCATCACCTCAGTGGAGTTTATAAATTATTGACATGTCCAAGGCCAGGGTGGATGGGGCTTTGAGCAGCAAGCTTCATTCAGTGGTGAATGATGGACATCCCTGCCTATATCATCATCACTGAACATCTGGGGGGTCTGGAAGTGTTCCCAAACTGTGCAGATGTGGCACTTGGGGACATGGGTTAGGGGTGGACTTGGCTGTGCTGGGGCAATGGTTGGGCTTGATGACCTTGGAGGTCTTTTCCAACCTGAGCAATTCTGTGTTTGTGTGATCTCTCCTTTGGGAGCTGGATGGATCCACACTCTCTCCTTGTCTGTAGTGCTAAAATCCTGTTTTGTGCTTTCCCCAGGGGTTTGTGGTGGCTGTCCTGTACTGCTTTCTCAATGGAGAGGTAAGGCCAGGCCATCAGTGCTGTTTGGGTCATGTTGGCAGCTAGGACAGAATGAACGCCTGTGGAGAGTGGGTGAAGTGTCCCATTCCTGATCCTGGTGTTATCACAGTGGGGGAAGCATCCAGATCAAATCTCTCACCCCAAGAAAACAATTCAACCTTTTGCCTGGCAGTTTTCAGCCCAATTAATTTAAAAAAGTCAATCAACACATCAGGATTTGTGTGTGCCCTGTAGCGTTGCTGCTGAGCCCGTCCTTTCCTCGTGAGGCAGCATCAGCACAACTCCTGTGTGACCTTGCACAAACCCTGACCCCAAAGGACCACCTTCAGCAGGGCAGGATAAATCCCATCTAAGCCCTGTTCATGCTTGGTGCCTCCAGGAATCCTCCCCAGGGTCACAGCCACTGCCAAAACCAATCCAGGCATTGGTGTGATTTGTTAGGCACAGAGCAGTGCAGGTGGAGCTGTTTCTGCCTTGCAGGCACTGATCTTGCCTTTCCCACATTTCTAGTCCTGGGATTCTCATCCTGGGGTTGTGCTTCCTCATCCCAGAGCCCCTCAGACACAGCTGTTTCATCTAATTCATGCTAAAAAAATTCACCTAAAAAAATTGCACTGGAGGGCTGCAGGAGGGGACGAGTAGTTCAGGATTTGAGTTGGGATGGTGTAAACCAGGTTGTTTCTGGAAACTCTCTGAGCAGCAACAAGAAGCTTCTGTCAAAAAAAAAAAAAAGCACGGCTGTATGAACAGCTTTACAAACAAGCTGTAGTTAAACAATTTCTATTTGGACCAAAAAGAGGGCAGTGGAAATAAAAAAGCATCTTAATTATACTCACAAAGTGCTGTCTTTGAAGTTAAGTAGTCTGGCACCATGACTGCATCAACAAGAAATTCCTTGCTGATGAAGCTCAGGGATTTCTGCTCTGGTAATTTACTGAGTGAAGTGTTTTCTTTTTTCTAGGGGGTTAAAAGTTCTGGTCCAATCAAGTTTAGTGGCCTTTATAAAGCAATTCTTGGCCTCGGGGAGGGTGGGTTGCTCACAGAATCAGGTCAGAACACCAACCAAGTGATGCCCTGTCTGACTTCTGCATCTTCCCCGTGCCCAGGTGTGTCGCCCTGGTTTTACAGGGCCCCATAAGTTGTAACACTGTAGCTGTAGTTTCCCATGCTTTTTCTGTAAACATGGTCCTTGTTTTCCTTAACCAACCAGGATTGTTTTGCACTTGTGGAATTGTTTTTCATTCCTTTCCCTGGGGTGGAGAAAGATGATTGACCATGTCTTTGTCCTGTAAACCTTCAGGGGTGTTGACCCCTTTCACCAGTCTTTGACTGTCCTTAGAACCCTATAAAAATAGGTAAATAAAGAAGGGCAGGACTTTTGGACGGTCCTGCCTGGTGAAACCACTGCTGCTCTGTGACCCGCGTGTTTCTTCTGTTGCTAACTAACCAACACAGGTGCAGGCTGAGCTGAAGAGGAAGTGGCGGAGGTGGCACCTGGAGAGGTTCCTGGGCTCGGACATGAAGTACCACCACCCTTCCCTGGGCAGCAACGGCACCAACTTCAGCACCCAGATCTCCATGCTGACCAAGTGCTCGCCGAAGACGCGCCGCTGCTCCGGCTTCCAGGCCGAGTTCTCCCTGGTGTGACAGGGGACACTGAGCAGCCAGAACTCACAGCAGATCAGATCCTCGGACACGAGGAGCCCTGGGAGCCACTGATCCCACCACCAATCCCTGTGAAACGACCTGCTCCACATGAGCCAACAGAGGACACACAACTGGAAAAGCCGCTGGCGCGTCCGGGACGAGATGGGACGAGCCAACGGGCACAGAAATGTTTTTGCTCTCTCCCTCTTTTCAGGCCTTTCACTCCTCAGTTTCAAGCCCTCCGGGGTTGGTGGCTCTTGAGGAATTGTCCCAGTTGCTTGGGGACAGCCTGGGAGATGCTGATGTGTCGTAAATAATTGAAGCACTGGGGGTAAGGGAGGGAGAGCCTCAGTCCTTGGTGGCTTTACCAGAACTGGCATCTCTGAAACAGACAAATTGCACTTTTTTAAAAAAAAAATATATATATGAGCCAGTAAAGGAGAGACAGAGGAAGCAGGAAGAAAAAAAAGTGCCAAACATATGAATGTGCCAAATTTCCTGTGGATTAAAAGTGATGATACAGCACCAAGGATGGTGCTGGGGACACGGGGAGAAGGGACAGGAGGAACATGAGCAGGAAGGGAGAGGCCAGAGCATGGCCCCTGCATTTTACACGGGTGGAGATGAAGCTGCAGCACCAGGAAAACCCCTCGGAGGATGTCCCAGTGTGTTCTGCTGATTCCCCACCATCCTGGGGAGCAGGAGCTCTCCAGGCACCCTTGGGTGCCCTCTGGAAGAGCAATTCCCTGAGAAGGACCAGCTCGAGGACACCTTTTTCTGCACTGTGTTGGTGACATGGTGTTTTGCTTGGTTGTGTTCCATGAACAGGAAACTGGATTTGCATGTATAAAAACCAGGGCCAGATGCCAAAAGCTGTGGTTTTTTTCCATTCTCTTTGAGTTCTCCCATAGATCTCGGTGCGTGGATGCACCCAGGATCATCAGGGATCAGGGGGAAAAATTTGGGCTGTGATTCATTTGCACTTGCTTAGCACACACTGCCAGGAAAGGGAGATCCAGGGCCCTGTAATCCTTAATTGAATCAGAGCTGCCACAAGAAGCCACTCTCCAGATGAAAAAAATTGGTGTCACAGCAGCAGGAAAAATTGCTTTTATCAGGACAAGGTTGTCTCAGCACAGCAGGCACTCCAGGAGGGAGGAAGGAGGGAAGGAGCTGTTAAATGGATTTCTTCTGCAGCTTTTGTGGAGAGCTTTCATCCTCTATGAAGGCACTGTTAGATCTTTAAGATGTGTGTGTGCATTTTAGTTCTTTTCTGAAGGTCTGTTAGTTTCCTTCTGGGGGTAATTCTGACGTGAAGGATGCACATGGATCCCATTAAAACCAAAGGAATAAGGGGTTTTTTAAATTCTTGTTTTCATGGTGGAGAGGCAGAGATGTCAAGCCCAGTCCTGCTCATTTGAGTCACCCCCACAGTCCCAAACTCAGTCAGAAGACAGAAAATACACAGATACAGATGCTCATGTTTGTGTCCACCTCAACTGTATCCAAAAAAAAAGTTGAAAAAGTTTTGAGCTGAGGGTGGGAAATCCCTGCCCAGCTCTGATGTACCTTCAGAAACTGGGCTGCTGCTGCCATCCTACTAAAATGTGTCCTAAGGAGAGTCTGGGTCATCAACACAGGCACCTGGAGAGGGAGGTGGGCTCCTCTTTCAGGGTTCAGAGATCTCAACTCACCCACTTTTATTTCTCCACAGTGAAATGCAGCTCACTGGAGGGAGGCAGCTGCAACCTGGTGGGTTGGGGGTTGGTTTTGTCACTTCTTAAGCACCTGTGACACCAACAAACCACGCTGAGCCCAGGAGGAGACTGGCAGATCTTGCAGATCTGGACATCCAGCTCCTTCCTGAGTCCTGGCAGGGCAGTGTTCCAAGCCACAGCCATTCCCAGGGCCTGTTTGCAGTTGAGCTGGATGTTC
Source organism: Drymodes brunneopygia (assembly GCA_013400955.1). NCBI lineage: Eukaryota > Metazoa > Chordata > Aves > Passeriformes > Petroicidae > Drymodes > Drymodes brunneopygia. The sequence goes on along the minus strand of VZTZ01035726.1, from coordinate 106,063 downwards.
CCAAAGTAATTTTCCAGGTGTGAGATTGAGAAGAATGTTTGGGGCTGGAAGGGGCTTGAAAAATTGTGATACACAAGGGCAAATGTGCAGTCCTGAGTCTGCAAGGAGCCAGCTCAGATCCTGTCACACTGCAGCCATGGCTGCCCAGCCTGTGGATCCTAAAAGTACAAAAAGATGTGAAAATTCCTGCAATTTCAATGCTGGTGACCCCAGCTTTGTTATGGCTGCTTTACACCGAGCCCACATCAGCAGTGAGGATCCAACTGCGACATGGAAGATCATCACAATGCAGCTCCCTGATTGCCAAAAGGCAGAGAAAACAAAAGGATGCTCAAAATTTCCCCCCTTTTCTTGCATTGAAGGAAGCCCTTACATCCTCACACTCCTGAAACAAATCCCATGAGGTTGTCAGAGACAAGAACCTTTTTTTTTTTTTTAAAGTGGTCATGGCCAGAGTTCAGGAAGAGTTTGGACAATGCTCTCAGGCACTTGTGTGATTTTTGGGGGTGTCCTGTGCAGGGCCAGGAGCTGGACTCGATGATCCCTGTGGGCCCCTTCTAACTCAGGATATTCTGTGATTCTCTCTGTGTTTGGTGCTTGTGTTGCTCTGCTGAGCATTTTCAGACCTGGATTAGGACTCGCCCAGGAAATTCTGGAGAAACCCCACCAGAACCACCAATTCTTCTCCTGTGCCTGGTTCAAAGCAAGGATTTTACCTGGATTTTTCCAGGTGAATGGCTGGTTGCAAGGAAGCCCAGAAGAAGCAAGGGAAAACTCTCTCAGCTTCTAAATTGTTCCACCTGGTGTAAAATGCTTTGTGCCACTGGTTCAGAGTTTTGAAGCAGTGTCAGTCTGGGACAGATTGGATTCATCAGGCTGCAAATCTCTTCATCTGTCACGGGAAATATTTACACCCAACAAAACTGATGGGCTGCAGGGGAGCTCTGCCCAAGATTGGGAATGCATCCACTGAGGGGTGAACTGGAATTCCAGGTGCCAGGCAGGCAGCAGAGGAGCTGGAGCACAGAGCTGCAGAGCAGGAGTGCAGCCCCAGTGGCAGCAGCCTGCTCTGTGGGATGTCAGGGAATCCCTCTGATCTCCACCTTCCCTTTGCTCTGCCTCTGCTCCCTTTTCCTCTCCATTCCCAGGGCTTTCTGCTGAGTGTTTGCAGCTCCTCTTGTGCTCCAGCCCTGTGCCAGCACCAACCACGTGCCAAAGACAGCCAGGAGGGCTTTGCCTTTTGGAGACATGACAGGAGAAAACCCAGCTGGATATTTACCCTCCTCTGCAGCCTGTCAGGTTCACCACCAGCCAATTCTGCACGTGAACCTGAAGATGGGATGTTTCCTAAGCTGAGGAGCTCCTTCAAAAAGCGTGGATAACATCAGCACACCAGCACTGTGCCCCCAGGCATCCTACCCACAATGATTTCATCACTGCACACCCAGCCACATCCTCTCTCTGCTCTCAGGGGTGCTGGAGGGATTAAATGAACGTGCTGGATGTCCCTGCTGTGCCAGGCATGGCAGTGTGAGCCAGGCATGGCAATGTGAGCTGGGCATGGCAGTGTGAGCCAGGCATGGCAGTGTGAGCCAGGCATGGCAGTGTGAGCCAGGCAGAGCTGCCAGCCCAGCTGCCTTGGCCTGGTGTTCCAGGCAAACACAGGAGCTGGGGGTGGAATCAGAGCTGCTCCCTCTGGGGACATGAGCAATCAAACCAGTGGTGACTTTGGGGTGGAATCAGAGCTGCTCCCTCTGGGGACATGAGCAATCAAACCAGTGGTGACTTTGGGATGGGGCCCTGTTTAACTGCCTTAGTGCAGGGGTTTGGCTCCAAAACGCGGCCTTGTCTGCTCTGCTTTTCATCCAGCTCATCAGTAAAATGGAGTTTGAGGATTTCACTGCAAATGACAACGTGGAGGGAGCTGGCCTTGCCCCATATCCTGGCCCTATACCCTGGCCCCATACCCTGGCCCCATACCCTGGCCCTATATCCTGGCCCCATACCCTGGC